>JANCMA020027923.1:0-16813 GCA_024336925.2 Zoanthus solanderi
GGGCGGGGGGGGGGGGGGTAGGGGGTTGGTTAGGGGCTATTACAGATTTGATAGTGTAATCATATCAGGGCATCTGCTTATGATTTGCATAATTATTCTCTTTTTGTTTAACAAAAGAAAGTAGTTTGTGTTATAATAGTTTCTCCGCGCATTCACACCAAACCACCCAGTTAGGTTTTTTTTCAATTTATTCCATATTTGAATATCAAATATCTTGTTTTGTTTTCTTTCATTTAAGTTACTTCCATTCCTCTCGTAAGTTTTTCATTGTAACTTTGAGTACCGTGATCATCCTACTTTGCTTCAAGACGTGACCTACAAAAACTTTCGCCGCTTAGTAAAAGCAAACAACATGACATCAACTAAAAACAAAGCAATACATAAACTTTCTTTGAAGCGCAACTCAGGCTCGAGTACCGCGGCCAGACAAACACCGAGGGTCTTAAAAGAATTGAGGAGAAGGTGCTGCCTTTGCTCTAACATTTGCAAATGATTAAGCTTTGCGTCTTCTTCGATAAAGACGATAAACCGTAGGATTAATTTCTCGACCCTCTATCGGGAGACTCAAAAAAACTTACGCACTTGTCGAAAAGAACAGAATAGTGATCCCGGTCTTACGGTGTGTCTGAAAACAAAATTTCAAGCAAATGCGAGCTTGTGTTGCGGACTATCATTTCTCCCGCACGATATGCTGGCACCCTGCCTTACTAAGCTAGCCAGGCGGAGTTTGACTTGATTGAGATAAAGAAATCGGTTCCGTCCATCAATCATTAATTAAATTGCGTTAATTAATTCTTATTACAAACGTCATCTATTGTTATTTGATCTTAATATTTCATAATGCTATTTCAAAGCTCAATGATATCGAGAAACTTTTTTCTGTAACATGGAGTTAGCTAAAAATTCATGCGATGTTCGAAAGACCGATCCATTTGAGCATGACGTGAAGAACCTTTCTTTTCGATCCATCGATCCAGCATTTGTTTTTTTGGAAAAACTACTTCAGAGAAAGTCGAAGTTTGATGTCGCTGTTTGCGATTTACCAGAGACCATAGTTCTGAAAGTGTTTTCTTATCTGGATGAAAATCAGTTATGCAAAGTTGCTGCTGTTTGTACAAACTGGAGGCGGATCGCATACGATAGTTCTTTGTGGACTCGAGTGGACTTACGTCGGTACAATTCACGCGTGGATAACTTACGTCTGATCAAACTTATACGCACGCGCTTTGCACCGCTGCTTACCAGTTTGAATCTTGGAAGCTTTACAGTGTCACCGCAAGTGTTTCAAGCCATGTGTAAATATTGTCCCAAGCTCACAATTATGGGACTTGAAGGAGTAACGTTTGTTAATAACTTTAACGTGTCTTCACAATCATTTCCTCAAGGATTGAAAAAACTTGATATTCGTCACGCGCGGGGAGACGTTACTGCGTTTAGAAAGATTGCGCAAAGTTTAAAAGGAATTGAGTGCTTGGGATTAAGTGATGAGTTGTTCGACTGCTTGGAGCGCGAGCTGGAATTAGAGCCTCTGTTTCGCAAGTTTGAGAACATTCAAGTTTTGGAGTTCAGTTATTGTTGCCTAATGAATGATGAAATGATAATGCTAATAGGAAGTTACTGTACGATGTTGAAGTCTCTGTGTCTTAGGAGATGTAACAACGTGCGTGGTAGATCGTTGGCACACTTATTAAGAAATTGTATTGCCCTAACTTCGCTTGTTCTGGATGGTACTGGATTAACCAACCTTAACATTCTGGAAATTCCTTGGGAAGATACCACCGTACAGGAGCTTGATTTGTCCTGGTGTCGGCACATTAATCAAGATGGCTTAAGTTTCATGCTGCCCCGACTGCCCAAACTCAGATACTTACGGTTATGTTGTTGTGGTTACGGTCACGCAATAACTGACGATGTCCTGTCGCTCATGGTTCTTAGAGGATGCACCAAGTTAGAAGTTTTAGATCTTAGCTACAACAGCTTGCTGACCAACCGCGGGCTGGGAAACTTTGTCACGCACTGTCGTTCGCTGTTGTACCTTCGAATTCATCACTGTAAGGATTTGACAAAGGATCTCATGAAGTTTTTCCCTGGAAATTCGAACGTTTTTGTGGTGGCCAATTTCCCTGTCACTCATAAAGGTTTAGTTGTTCGTGGAAATCCCGTTTATACATTTTGGCCGTCACCAGTTTCCATGCGGACTGTTAGCCTTGAAAGTGAGATGTACTGATTTTACCATCACAAGCGGCCGCAGTGAGTGACGTGTCGAGTCGGGCTAACTTAATTGTTATAAAGAAAGTTAGTTAAATTGAGCTAATATGAACAGAAACTTGGTAAAAAGTGTGTGCAATACATAAAGTTTTTGTTTTAAAGACTACAGAAAGCTCTATTAACACTTTAGCCACGCAGTTATTCTTGTACAACAAATTCAAGTAGAAATAAAATTATTTCATTTTTGAACTATGATTTTAATATGGATAATTCTTTTGTTTCATTTGTACAGAAATTTTACACCCCAGGCGGAAGTCAACCGTTGGTTGTGTGAGCGCCTCACAACGTGACAGACATTTATTGGTCCAGACACTTGAATTTGACCTCCAACCAATAGTAATTTACACTTGTGAAACTTGGCTTCGATGCTGCACAACGTGTTCTGATGTGTTTTATTGCTATACAATGGCTCAATTTTCTATACTTTTTAAACAGTTTTCAGTCAATGTGGCGTAACATGCGTCAGGTAAACACGTGATTCAACTAATTAGATTGTTGTTCTTGCGAAGGTTTGATGATAGAAACATTGATTACAGTATGATCAAACATTTTCTCCTTGACTTGAATAAAGCGCGTGGTGAATACCCTGCTACAACGTCTTCATCACAACCGCCACCAATACTATCTTGATCTTCATCGTCATTATCAACAGCAGCATTGCCATCATCACTACCACCAGTATCATTTGTATAGCTCTAACATCCTTGGGTCAATGACGTGTGCTAGTATCTAGGTTTCTGGTACGACTGAAATAACACGTAGACGGATTTCAGCTCTGGATAAGTAAAAATAAAGCATATTCATTTTCTCTGTTTATTAAGGTAACAGGTTTTTTTGAAAATATTTTGTCCTTAGCATTTACTTTTAGAAAAGCCCTCGCATGGCTAGTGTCATTGATTCTGTATCGTGTGTGGAAATATTCCGTCTTGTGGTAGCGTAAGGGAATGCAATTTACTAGTTGTGCTAGCCCCAGTTTTGCAATGATAGCAAACTAAGCGTAAAGGTAGAATTCGTGTTTTAATCGGCAATTCTGTGACCGTTTACCAAACAAGAAAAGTAGGTGATATGGTAACTGCAGTTTATTTATAGTACATACACGTTTATTCAGTACCATAAATTTCAATTTATAATTTACAATTTATCCGAAAAAAAACATATTTACTAGCTAGCTACAGTAAGCTTGAGGTTAACCTAAGTAGATAGCTTTTTTATACAATTTATATCTTTTAGTCACCGCAGACACCCCTCCTATAATATTCTATTTGTTTCGGTTTTACGACAACTTACTTATAAGGGCCGAAGCATTCTATTAAAAGCTACAAGTATTATATCACGTGTCCCGATGTTTGTGCGCTTTTTTCCCGCCTTTTGATTTCTGTTTCTTGTCTTGTTTTCAAAAATATGGCTGTCACTCGACATTTCAGTAAGGCTTTAATAGACTCTATCTGATAAGTTTTTAAGAAGCAAACACCGTTTTGAAGGCCAAGAATAATCGCTAATTCTTTAAGCGAAGAGTTTGTATGAAACAAAGCTTTTAAAAATAAAGGTGCATTTTAAATGTTAGCTATGCTGTTTTTAGTTTGGTTTTACGTTAAATCATGCATATAACAAAAAGAAACATTACATGTTGGCTTGAAGATGTGAGATCATTTTCTCATTACTCACACAGCGGTGTTTCCATGACTGAAACGAATCTAGATTCATTCCTGTACAAGTTATTCCCGGTTCCATACAAATTGCTGCATTTTGGACATAATACTTCAAAATTTTTTCCGGCCCGGTTATAGCACTGGATCGAGTTTTTCGATCGGGAATGAAATAATTCTCGTCTCCAGAGCCTAACGTTTTTTCTTGGCCGGCGGCGCTTCGTTTTCTCGTGCGAAGGCCCCGCCTATGCCTGCCTATATGTAGCAGTATTTAATCCTACGATTAACTATTTAAACACTGGAAAAATATTTAATCTATCAAATAAATATTTAGACCTTAAATAAAATATCTTACTGTCTTAAAGAGAAACTATTTAAACCTAAACTCTTTTTTTTTCAACTTCGTGAATACTTTGTGCTTAACTTTGCAATTTGCTATTTAAACTTTTGTTTTTCATTTAATATTCCTGGGGCGAGCTCGGCCAGAGCAGCCTCGTTCTTGAAATCAATATCTAATATGGAGGGTACAAACATAAATGGACGAGGCGAAGATTTGAAGAACTTTCCTGAAAGTGATAAATAGCACAGAAAAATTCGTCAATGATTCTGCGGGTTACTATTACAGCAATTATTTGATTCTTTTACATGCAGATCGTTTAGAAAACACTGTACGGGTGCTTGACGGTTTTAATAGTAGAGCCTGTAGACTATAAAAATTAAAATTTTTCTTATTTTCATTGCGTAAATTTAGTGGTAAGCTATTCCAAACAATTATACCAGATCGAGAAAATGAGTGTTTGAATTTCAATCCTTGAAGGTTTTACATAAAATTATCCTCTACTTGCCGATCTTGTACTATAATTTTACTTTTACTATCTCTTTACCAAAACTAAGAGTTTTTAGTACTAATTATTGGTCTAATTTTTCGAGTCTTCTCCCCATGGCGTGTTGTTATTAATCAGACAGAAAGCATGATGATGATTGATAGTTGTGTTAAGATATGCAAAGACGGGATTAAAAAAGTTTTAGCACGAGATTAATTTAGCTTTCAACGCACTTATTAACAATTAGACCTCAAGGACGAATGGACTACGAGTTAATAGCCCATGTGGCCGTAGGCCGAATGGACTATTTGAACTCGTAGTCCATGAGGCCAAGAAGTCTAATTGTTTTAGTATAAGCCTACTAATTGGTCAAAAAGGATGTACAAATTAAAATATCGCTGAAATCCTCTGATATTATAGCAAAACGGGGCTCATTACTATTTTGATCCGCCATCTTTTCTCTACTAGTAGGCTATCACAAATAGACCTCTAGTAGAATAGCCAATCAGAATGCAGGATGCGTGTTAGACCGTTAGTAGGTTTATACTAATAACGTTTATCATAAATACAAAGCGGACATTGTGCGGTTTCATTGCTTTCGTAATAAAGATTAATTTTCAAAAACCCATCTGATACCTAGCACTATTAATATAGGCTTAATCCAGGGTTCTCCCTAGTGAGGCATAGTAGGAGGAGATAAAACTGAAGTAGGGGGAGAAGTTCGTACGCCTAAGGCGCGAGCATCTAGGGGTACAGGGGCATGCCCCCCCCCTTGGGAAATTTTGAAGATCTACAATCCCTGGAACTGCATATCCTCCATTTTAGACAAAAGGAATCTAAACTAGTTGCTTAAACAACCTTACTCTGTTATTTTTACTTCCTTATTCTAATATTATAAGATGTAAAGGCTGAACACATGCGAAAAACATTGTGATTTTGTACATTTTTTCAATAACGGAAAGAAGTCAGTGCCAACTACAATACTGAGAAGTCGACAAAACATTCGTTTGCCTCACAAAATATAAAAGCTATTTTACTTTTTTTTGGGTCTATACAAGATTTATCTAAATTGTTGTATCAAAAAAAAATGAATACAAAACTTGTAGCCGACGTGATCTGGCTTAGTACACGGAAAAAATCGCCGGTCGCCGGCCCTTCTGTTAATCGTCTGGCACATGATAGAAACGAAAACAAGCTGACACTATCAATGAAATCGTGGATATTGTATTTGATCAAAGAAAATTATTGTTAATAGAACTGATAAACAGTTTATTACCTCTTGCTAATAAAATCTTTGCTATTCTACGTATAACGATTCTTTCGTTCTGACATACTCATTACTGGTTGATCTCCTGTGATCCTCAATGGTTTATTAAATCTCTTTCAAGGTTATTGGTATGCACTATTTTTCTCCTGTCGATAAGATGCCACTCCTAGAAATTATCACGACAGACAAGACTTCCAAAGAAACCACCGGTAAGTCGCTTTATACTCTCTTTCTCTATATACAGCGTAATCATTACTGCAAGCCCTTTATCATTCTTTATGATTCAATTTAATATGTATTACGTTGCTAATACCCTAACATTCTAGTATATTTTGTTCTGTAGCTGCTGCTGTGAGCGTTGGATTAAAACAAGGCAAAACCGTCATTGTTGTCAAGGTAACTTCGTTTTTAAGCATTGTCAATAAAGCTTTAAAAAAAAATTTGCGTGGAATAATTTCTCAAAAAATGTTATTATTTTCTGTTGCCACATTGTAGAGCATTTAGCAATACCATGTTGATTTGAGGGTACATGTTTTGTTTCTTATAGGACGGTCCAGGGTTTTACACGACAAGAATCTTAGCCCCTACATTAGCTGAAGCTGTCGCCCTTCTACAGGTAACAGAGATCTTCCTACTGGTTTGTACTTAAAGGTTCAAAAAAGTGTGTAAGTCTGCGTTGCTTGACGGTCTTGGGCAACCGTGCCATGTCCGGTAACAAATCAGCCAAAATTATGAACGTGAATTTGCCACTTTTGGTAAATAGTTTTATAGATTGATAATATATTTCAAACGTTCTATTTCTATCTGATAACAAAGTCCACATTCCCTTTCTTCATTCTTGAATTTCGGTAAATATGCTAGTCGCTGAAAGGTTTTGCCAAACGGGGTCTCTTGGACTTCTTTGCAAGTGTTAAAGCCATTGCTGGCATTTCTGAGATCCTTATGCAAAGAGAACCTTTCTTTGTAAAACAAAGGTAGCCCAAGTAATCGCCTGTAGGCATCTAATTGTTATTGTACCTAACCTCGTTCGTTTTCACACTAAGAAAATAATTTTCTATTATATATTTGGTGTTTTTTATGTGATTCAGAAAATGTTTCCGTTCAAGTTTTGGAAAGTCATAAAGTGTTATTGAGCACGAGAAAATGAACATTCCAAAACCTTGAAAAGTTTTGTAAAACTGAGTTTTGTACTCAAAAGCTATGGAAAAGTGTTGCATTGTTTAATGGTTTGCTCTATGAACAAAATGTGGGTGCCGAGTCAATGACATTTAGCTAGTATCTATGCTCTATTCCCACACGCTGATTATGAGCACAAGATCATTCGAAAAGTTTGAAATTTTGCATATGCGTATTTAGCCATGGTTATTTTAGAAAGGTTTGGATATTCAAAGAATTGGTATCATATAAACGCGAGTTTCAGCAGTATTTTGTTCACTAACAACTTTAAAATAACGTAGTCGACTTTGCATTTCCTCATTTTTGAGTATTGTATGAATTGAAATTGTAGTCAATTTTCAGGCATTTATATCGTTATCATTGTTAACAGTTCTGTGTGTAATGATGGTGTCTGGACACAAAAACAAGACCTACCGTCCTTGGAAAGTCCATATACATCTAATCAGTTCTATTTTGGCTGAACGTTAAATAGAGTATTTGTTGATTTTGTTTACGTACATTGCCTTTTGCACTATTCATGGTATAGTTTGCAAATGCTTTCATCTAATTGTATTGGTAGGAAGGTGTTATGCCCAACGAACTGGATAAACTAACAAAATCGTTTGGTTTCCCAGTTGGATCTGCTACACTTGCAGACGAGGTAAGTGTTTCTACCACACTTACATTCTTTTTTGAGTTTTGGACTTTTGTATTTTTCACAATTCTTTCATTTTGATTCCGTGAGATATTTCCCACTTAAAAATGTATTTACATTCCTTCACAAAGTCAATATCCAGTTACCTCAACTGAAGAGTCCTTCAAGATCTGACCTCAACTTCCCCTTCCAGATTGGTCCCAGATTTAGCTATAACATCCATTTACTCACCTCAACTGAAGTATCCTCTCAAATCTTACCTCAACACCCTCATCCTGATTGGTCCTAGATATAACTACAGCGTCCATTTATTCACCTCAACTAAAGTATCCCCCCAGTTCTGACCTCCACGTCCCATTTCAGATTGGTCCCACATATAACTACAACATCCACTTACTCACCTCAACTGAAGTATCCTCCCAGGTTTGACTTTAACACCCCCATCCAGATTGGTCCCAGATATAGCTACAATATCGAGTTACTCACCTCAACTGAAGTATTCTCCCAGATATGACCTCAGCACCCCCTTCCAGATCAGGTCAGGATTCTATAACACTATTTGACTCACCTTCAACTGAAGAGTCATCCTCCGATATGACTAAAACACCCACTTGAGATTGGTTCCAATACCCATTTATTCACTTTTAGATGTAGAGTTCTCAAAGCTTAGATTATAAATCTACTTGTAGATCATTCTCAGATATAACAACACCACTCACACTCAACCGAAAGGTCCTCCTACAACTCACTCTCCCTCTCATTAATTATAGGTCGGTATTGACGTAGCTTGCCATGTTGCTGAGGATCTTGAGAAGGCATTTGGTCCCAGGTATGACAACCGTACTCTTGTATCACTTCACTGGGTTAGCGAGAGGGAGAAGATTTGTTGGTCCCAGGTATGATAGCCGGTTAACCCCAACTTTCCACCTTACTGGATTAGTGGAAAACTTAACTTTTAAGGGAATGCTGCTCCATGAATTTTTTAATTTCCCCACTCAGCGTCGGGTTGATTTGATTGCTTCTTTTTGTTGGCAGTGCTGTATGCACCCAACAGTATACGAGTTGAAGTAGTGGGAGAGTTCCAACTTGGTTTTTAGTGTTTTGCTGTAAAGTTTTAGTTTGACAGTCGGAGGTATAAACTAATGGAGGGTTGTTTTCAACAGGCTAGGAGGTGCTGATATCAACGTACTGAAAAGTATGGTCGAGCAGGGACATCTTGGTTAGTAGTAATAGTTTTTCAGATAATATAGCCAGGCGCGTACAGAATAGTAAGCACTCATTAGTCTCAAGTTAGGACAGGTATTTCCAAAAACTGTATTCGTTTCGGACAAAATAACTACGGTTTGTTATGTAATCAATATGACCTCGCACGTTTTTTCTTAACAAATTGATAGGAACTATAAAACTTGCGGGACTATAAGGGAGGGAAAACCCTTATGACCCACTAGGAAAAACCGTACGACCACACTAAAACTACCGACGTCGAACCCACCGCCCCGGGTTACTAGTCAGATGTGATGACCACTACACTACCGCAACAGCCATGCTGGCTGCATAGGTGTGTTAATTTTAACGTGGATTTTCCCGGATATTTTTTTCTTTCAACATATTGGACAAAAAATAAATTCTCTTAACTTTTGAATAACTTTGGCTGAATTGCGAGCTGTAGTAATTCACTTCCATCTCACACTGACGAGTGCAAGTTTATACCCTGTACGAAACAATGTACAACTTAGTAAAAAAAATCAACAAATACGACACAAAGGAAAACATTCTCAAAAAATAAAAGACAAAATTGTAATTTGTGTTTCTGGTTCTCGCTTTAGTTTTGTTGCAGCTTATAGTGTTGCAGACATCATTTAGTATTTGTTAAGAGCAACGTAGACTCGTATTTACCCACATCTCATAAAATGTTTCAGTTCAGCATTAAAGTCCAGTATTTTTGTTTTATTGAATCAAAACAGGTCGAAAAGCAGGAAAAGGTTTTTTTAATTATCAGGGTAAAGGCAAGCGACCGGTAAGTGAAAATGTAATTTGTATTTTCCGTTTCATTTAAATGTATAGTATATACATCTCTGTACACATTTGAATTTACTTTTTGCACAAAAGTTATTGAGTATTTGATAATATAGTTAATGTGACATCAATTTTCCACTCAACGCTGTGTTTCTTTGTGCCTCACGGCGACAATAATCTATCACTAGTTATTCTCAGTATAATCAGAAGACCCGAAGGCTAGCCTCTGCCTTGTATCAGTCACAGAAAGCAATATCTGCCTTTTGATCACTCAGTCAGAACCGAGTTAAATGCGATTCAGCTCACTTCATCATGGCCGCCAGCTTATTGTATTAGTTGATATAACCCGCTAGAGTGAAATTAAACAGAAGGTAATCCAAATGTTGTGCCCAAAATAGAAGAAATTACCATCGCCACGAGCTCTGGTATGAAACCAAATTCCAAAAGTATACTATTCGAGAGCTTACAAGTTTCATCTTTAGGAAACAGCATTGCCCCGCCCACACGTATTTGGATATTTTTGTATCAGTGCAACGTTTTTGCTGCGGTAAGCCTTTCGTCCACACGTATCTGACCCTCTCCAGCAGTTTGTTTGAAAACTTTTGAATCCGCTCACCAGAGTGGAATTTTTTTGTATCTGTGTGTGTGGCCAGGCGGTCGAACTCGGAAATATTTTTATCCGATTATGCGACAAAGTCAGAATCAATCCTTCCTTTCTTATTTTTCATAAAATTGGCATATGCGCATGCTCTGCATGTGTTGTTTCATATGGGGAGCTCTGGAGAATAGAATGAGTCCGGATACTATTCAGTTACGCATGGACGCGAAATTTTTTTTAAAGCAGAATCTGATTCGCAACAAAAGAGTTGCGGACGCGCAAAATCCGGATATGTGTGTTGGGGGCCTTCACGTCTGTAATTTTGAATTTTGTACGCATTGTTACAATGTTTTGTGTTAAGGCCACTCTCTACCCTAAGACCATTTTTTCGCTACTTTTAGTGATATTTTTGATATCTCCGTCGAAATGTGAGAAAAGCGATAATCACATCACAGAGTGAATGAAAAGGAAACCTCTTGAATATTTTGAAAATTTTTGGATGACATTTAAATTTGAGGGAGGAGATAGATTTTGTAAATGTTGTTTTTAAAGTGAAATTTGAGTTTGAGGGAATTTTAGTGAAGTTTGAAAATTAATTTTGGAGTTAATATTTGATAGAAGGCCGCCAAACCGTCCCCTAACCAAAGTTACACTTTCGCATGGTCTGGAGGGACGGTTTGGCGATTGTCCGAGGGCTTATACTGTAAGGAATCTATGCGTAGCTCTTTACATTTGGATAGATTAGCTTCATGCCATGACTACTAGCATTTAAAAAAATATCCCTCGCTACAAAGGGCAGCAAGCTGGTTGAACATCTAGGAATAATCTCTAAGACTGACAGATCGTCCACATACTTAATTTTAGTTTTCCAGTTCTTCACTAGGTAGTTGACAAGAACTGCAAACAACAGGGGGACAAGTCTTGTCCCCTGAGGGATACCGCCCCTTGGAATAATGCAGTTGGACAGAGCACTACCGATTTTAACTTGTTGTGACTTACCCGTCAAAAAGGTCCCAATCCATCTAATTAAGACCTCATGTACCCTAAATCACGAAGCTCAGATACCAAAACAGAATGATCCACCAGGTCCAATCCTTTGCTAAAATTGGTAAACAAGATGCATGCAAAGCAATGGCCATTATCAAGCACATCTAGGATACAGTCAGTGTATATCAGAGTATGCCCTCAAGTTCTTTTCCCTGTCTTTTAAACAAGTTTGAAGATAGGGTTTCTGGTGAAGCACTTTGCAACATTTTTGATCGTGCTTTTCTGTTTGATCTTTTAAAATGGAATTCAACCCTTTGCCAGATTTACTGAATACCAGATCTACAATACTTGAAATTGGTTTGTTATATGGTGGTGAACATTTGGGAGCAAAAAACTGCAAATTCCTGATTTTTTTGGACAACACTCATATTTATTAAGAACGATGACGTGTGAAAACACTTCAAAAAAAAGGAAGAGTTCTTCTAATCTTCATTAAAATATTGAACTTACTTCCCAAGGATTGCTAATGAATTCTAAAATAAGGTAATTTGTTAAATATTTTTTCTGGGTTGTCAAATTTCATTTCAAGAATGCTTTGCTACTTGCTCCTGAAAGTTATCTTTTCACTACTTGCTCCTGTCCAAGTCCTGAAAATTATCTTCTTCGCATTAATTTCTAAAAGTTCTATTCTATTCTATTTTTTCTAAATTTTTAATTTTTTCTTTATGTAAAGCTTTTTATGATTCCTATTTTATTTTATTTTAACTTACACCATTTTAATTATGTACTTATTTAATTTAAAGATTCATGATCACATCCTTCAAAGCAGTGAACTCAGATTGAATATTAAAAAGGTTTTGACTTTCAGTTTGTGGTTTGTTTACAAATACACCCACAATGAACTCAAAATTGTTCTTAATGTACTCAGCTTCACTTTGTTTTGTACATTATTCATTTTTTGTTGTGTCGCCAGTACTTGGGTATTATTTGTAAACAAACCAGTCACTAACCCTTAAATAGAAAATAAGTTGAATTTTTAGTTACTTATTAGTGGCTTCCCGAGGGGTTGACATCCAGGTTTACACAAGAGATATGTGGGCGATATTAGGGGATAAAAGATAGACTTTGCCCTGGGCTTGGGCAAAAACTTGACTTTCACAGAGTTTGGGGTGGGGGAATTCTTATGGCTTAGTAAACAAGGTCTCTTTTTTTGAGAAAAACCACACTAGCACAGACCAGCTCTCCAAGACAGTCAAACAATTCAGAAGTAAAAGGCACTTCAGTTTCTTTAACTATGTGAGCTTACTACAGCCCCCAATGTTACCCTGGTAATCACCATCTCTTTCATTCACAAGGTCAACCTTCATTAGTTAGTTTGGTAACATTTCTTGACAGATATCTAAGCAGACATAACTAGAATGCTGCTGAAAAACAAATGTGTGCAATTGTACAATTGGTTTCGGCTCCATTAACTCTCTTGAACCAGTTAGATACCAGGGGATTGCAAACATGTAAAAATGCTAACCAGGGGACTATTTTTAAAAATTAAAATTTCCCAATCCAGGGGGAAATCATTGAGATTGTTTCTCAAATTTTACAATCCCCAGGGAATGATCCCTTGTTGACGCTACTGCAGGGTGTATTAATTTTTCAGGTTCTATAGGAACTGGATTTGTATGAATTCATTTTTTTGTCACCAGACATACTGAGGAGTTGTTTTTAGCTCACCGAGGGACTGCAGCTCTCTTAGACCTTCCAGCAACATCTTTATGTGAGCTTTGATTTTTGCAGAATCTTTTCCAAGTTTTTCGGAGTTTCTTCTTAAATGTTCAACTTTCTTTTCAATAAATTTCAAAGCTTCATCCAAAGTGAATTCTACGAAGAAACCAAATCCAACACAAACAAATATCCTTGACGTGTCTTGGATTTTCGCTTGGCAGAAAAAATTGCAACCAAGATCAACTTGTGACTTGAGTTCGTCTCCTTTTAAGTTCAAAGTTTGAATCATTTGTATTACATTCTTCAGTTTAAGATACTCTGCAGTTTTAGAATAAATATCATCCTGGGCTTTATGAACAGCATATAAATCCTTTTTAAGTTTCTCATTAATGAAAGTTTCATATTCTGAAATCTTTTTTTGCACTTCTGTCACACTTTCACCCTCCATTTTGATTTTCAAAAATCCTTGTTCCAGGACTTCCCGGGCTAATTGCAAAGAACCTCAGAACGAGGCCAAAGTATTGGAGCTATAAAAATCCCTGGATGCATTGCAAAAACATGACTGACCATGCGCATTCGGCTTCGGCCGATGTCCGCCAACATGGCGAAAGTTTTCTTTACAAAAAATAATTTAGCTGTGTAGGAAATAGAGTCCATTTTGCTCAAAGGTTTTACGTATTTGAAGTTCAATTTTCATTGGTTATTATGGCCGGATTTGAGCAAGCAGGACTCCCTGGATCGGATTTTATAAGGAATGCTTTGAATGAAGAGTCACCGGACATTCAAGACATTGTAAATACTATTGAAAACTTTCAACAAGAAAACGGTATCCTATTACCATCTTTGCAACCAGCTTTACCATTTCTGGATTTACACGATGTAAGAAGACTGGATTTTAATCAATTCGTTATGGAAAACTTACGTGAAAAGCTTCTGGAGCAAGTAAAACAACTTAGTAATGAAAAGTTACGACAGTTGCTAGAGCATGCCTTGCCATTCATTCACGTACCTGAAGTTCGTCCTGTGATTATGGCTGTTTTAAAACATTTACCAAAAGTACCAGAGGACTGCATTGAACAAATCGCCAGTGATACAACACTATACGAGGAATGTGAAATTGAGGTAAAAAGACAAATTTGGATCAAGCATCACCCACTGTTTGGTGATGCGGTCGGCCCTTTGTTGAATGAATATATTGAGAGTAAATACAGTTCATTATTTACGCTTGAACAAATTAACTCACATAGCTTCTTTTCAGTACCCTCAAAATCGCGACGGCAGAGGCCAGTAGTAAAAGGACTCGCGAAAATGATTGGTAAGTCACTGGAGCTTTATAATCTGGTACTGCAATTCCTGAGAACATTGTTTTTAAGGACAAAAGAAGTCCATTATTGTACTCTTCGGTCAGAGCTGTTGATGGCTGTTCATGATGCTGAGATTAAGGATATTAAAGATGTTGATCCATGTCACAAGTTTACTTGGTGTCTTGATGCCTGCATTAGGGATAATATGATCGAGGGAAAACGAATTAAAGAACTGAAAGGCTTTTTAGAAACTGCAAAGAGGGGGGAAGAAAAAGTTTTAGGGTGAGCACAATCAGATTTTCATTACCATAATGATTCACTTAATATAGTCCAAAAGTATGACACTAATTATTTCCTTTTTTCTTTTGGCGCTCCTTGTCAGGGATTGCCACAGCAAATCTTTTGCCTCCATCTTACTCTATTCTCACACCAACTAACTTCATGCCCTCTTTCCCTGCATCTGTTAATCACCTTTTAAGACATCCTCTTGGTTTCCTGCTTGGCAGTTCCATCTCGTCATCCTCCTACCAAAATATTCACTATATTTATTCTGTCTAACAAGTTCCCTGTCTTAGTGTCTACTAGAGCTTCAGTACCTCAACTTATCTCTGCTGCCAAATAAGCCCCTCTCTGTCTAAAAAGTTCCTTGTGTAGGGCACACATTCAAAGTATGCTTTACCAAATGAAAGTTTCAAAATATCTTACTTAACTTGTAAAGTTGTGAACTGCTTATCAACTTTTTCTTATTTATTCAATCTCACTATCTGTTCTGTTCACAGGGATATAGCCATGATTTTATGTGATCCATTTGCCATAAATATGATTGCAACCAGTGTTATAAAGTTGTTAGCCCGCCTTGTCAACACAGAATCCCTACCAAAAGTAAGTCATGATAAGAACAAAGAATAATAATTATACTGTGACACAAAAGTTAATTTAAATTTATTAAAGATTTTGGCCATTTTAAAATTAAGTTCTTTAGTTAAAGCTAAAGAATTATCGATTTCTGTTGAACAATTACTTATTACAAGGATTGGTGAGAATATGAAAATGCTAGTCCTTGTGCATCAAGCTGTTTTGAGCTCTGATTGGCTATTGCAATATTTTTGTCTTGTGTTTAGCTATTGTATTATTTTTTGAATTTTGATTGGCTATTATAAAATTGCTTACCATGTGATAGGCTATTCTAACATTTCTTGCCTTGTGATTGGCTATTATGATATTTCTTGCCTTGTGATTGGCAATTGTAACATTTTAAGTAAAAGTCTTAGTCCAAAATGTATTCTCTTTTGAAGCCTGTGCTTCATTCTTTTGGTATGCTGCAAGATTTCACCTAATGGAGGGTCTGTACTAAGCTGTGCTGTAACTGTTGGACAAGGAGTGTAGTTTTGCTGTAACTGCTAGTATTTCTGATAATTCCTGGGAGTCACAAAATACAGTAATTGTTCAATATGCTGCTGAAGTCTACTCAGAATTGCTAAACTTTTCTCAGCACAAGAAAATGCCATTTGGTTTAAACAGGGTGGAGCTCTGTGTGTTGCACACAGGAATCCCAACAAAGCTTTTTTATATGTATATATTATGGGCTAGTGCTATCATTGCCACTCTGTAGTTTACTTGTCACTGAGGAGGGCGTGAGCCTAAAAGCCTTTGGCAAATAAAGTTTGACCGCAGCTGAATGGCGGACTGGTTTGTCTTCATATTGATAGAGTAATTTTTGAGCAGTTTTTCCTTCCTATGGACATATTCTATCACATAACCAGCAAGTTAAAAGTATTAGCACCACTATATCATTTTTATGAGACTTTTGAGGCTTAGATGCATTTAAGCTTGATGGTGTAGAGCCAGAAATAATGGCCAGCGGTCATGGGTTTTCCAACCAAAGTTCAGTTTTTCTGACCAAATGCTAAAATGATATGAAATTTTGTCCAAACAAATTTTGAGAAAAATAAATCAGCTTTTTTTAATGATTGTGTCAGCACTCGGCATAGTGAGTGCTATCTATAAGTTAAAACATTGAGCAGATGTATATTAGTTTAATTTATATCTTCAAGGTTGTATAGTTAAGATAAAACAGTGCATTATTTTAAATTTAAAAACATTATATCAAGATGTTTTAATCACAGAAATTGGTTTGTGTATAATCCAGCTTTTCAGCTGAAATATATTTCATAGTTACCATTTTAAATCACAATGATTACTATTCTGACATTATATGAAATTCAGAATTAAACATTTGTCTTTTATTATTGCAAGTAGTTATTGACGGCAAGTCTATATGTTTGGCAGAGTTTACTCACACTAAACTAAAAAAATGTCTGACCAAATTTGAAAATTTTGGGTCAAATTTCATTTTGCTCAGAATTTTTTCCAG
>JANCMA020028019.1:5000-16811 GCA_024336925.2 Zoanthus solanderi
TTCTGAGCCGTCATCTTTGGTATTACTGTCCTCGTTGATTAAAGTCACTTATAATCAGGGGTTGTCCTCCTGAACTTCGAATAAAGCTTTTCTAGCTTTCTGATTGGTTCACTCAATCGTTTAACCTAAGTTAGGGTGCGTTTACATGATACCGGATAGAGTTTCGATCAGGTATGAGCTTGCTCCGGTTTCTTCATTTAACCTCTTGTAACTCTGCATTTAAGAGCGCAGTGTTTACATGGTTCTGGAACGAAAGTGAAGCCATTCTTCTCATCCGCTTAACACTACAGAAACCGGAGATAAGTGCCAGCTCCATGAGCCACTTGGCTTGTAACGGATTTAGCTTAGCTCTTAAAATTTGATACACTAATGTCATTCAGTGATTGTGTGATACAATCCGTGTATCATAACCCAATATTGTGACCTCGCTCGCCATATGAGTTCCCGTGGCTCAGTGGTAGAGCGTCCGACTAGTGTACGGAAGGTCATGGGTTCGATTCCCATCTGGAGCTCAGATTTTTTCTGAGTTCTCTGTCTCTGCATTTATTTGTATATCTCTTAAAATTGAATGATAAATACTCTGAGACATGACAAATGCTGCGCTTCTTCAACAATGGTAGGACTAATTAAAGGATACAGTTCACAATTATCGGGTAAAGGACATCCAGCACTCGTCCGTGGAACCACAGTTACATCTAAGCACAACAATTTGTTCAACCACTGCTCAACAACATCATCAGGTGCATATCGGATAGATTCGTTCAGTGCCACCTCATGAAGAGTCCGGCCCAATGCACCAGTGCTATGCACAGTTGTAGCTTTGGTTGCACTTTGCTCCCTTAACTGTTGGATAAGTTTCAGCGATAAGGATCTCCCAGTTCCCTCATAACTGGAAACGGTGAACATAAGGAAAAGACAACAAGCCTTACTCAGAAATAGTACTAGAAATAATTCTCACTGCAGCTGCCCCCGTCTATACTAAAATGTGATATTTTTTGTAGTAATTTCATAATCATTTAAACCGTGAAATGATTAAATAACTAAAACCCTGCTTACAAGAGAAGATTCTGTCCTTGACAAGAGAATAGTGTTATTTTCATGCATTTTTATTACATTAAAAATAGGTAAACTGATGATGAAAATTTCCGGTTTCTTAAACGAATCACATACCATATCTTAGATGTAGCCACTTACTTCAACCAAAAAAATTGTTGTTTTCAATTATATTATTTCCGGCTTGCTGGCACTCCCAGAGATCCTTTGCAAGATTTTGGGCAATCCTTTGCGGGCTGAATCACTTTGAATCTCAATTTTTCTGGCGTACAGAGCTATTTCTATTTCTTACTGTCTCTCTCTCTCTCTACCTACGCAGGGATTTCTACGATGCCTTCTCAGGTTTTGGCCTCTGGGCTAAAACCCTGCAGGGCCAACAAGCTGCGTAACAATTAATGCGATGATGCTAACTAAAGCTGAAGCGATAGCCATAACGGTAATGGCAGTGGGTAATTGTAACAATGATAATGCAAATGGTAACCTGGTGAAGACATTGAATTTTTATTTAAATTGAGAGAAAGATCACACTTACCCAAAAATCAGAATAAACGTTCTAAATAGACCAAATTTCGAATTCTCAGTTGCTGTTGGGTTTCAAAGACTGTCGATTGATTTTATACAGTCTTAGCCTCGTTTTGTTGTTAATTTCTCAAAAATTCAAGTGCGAACGAGAAGTCACCCTTAAAGCAATGCTTTCAATTGTGAAAAGTGTAAAACTACATCATAATAATAAACGAGACGATGACAAGTTTATATGACGACGTTTCGATGTTCACCGGCATCCCTATTTACAAATATTTAATTCACAGAGAGTCAAAGACTTAGAATTAGAATCTGATGTCACTGAAGTCAGCGGCAGATGTTAATATGACAATGATAATAATATGACGATGATGATGAAGATAAGTGGAAAATTATAATAATAATGATGGTGATGGTGATGGTAATGGTGATGGTGATGATAATGATGATGATGGTGATGATGATGGTGATGATGATGGTGATGATGATAATGATGGTGATGATGATGATAATGATGATGATGATGATGATAATGGTGATGATGATGATGGTGATGATGATGATAGTGATGATGATGATAATGATGATGATGATGATGATGATGATAATGGTGATGATGATGATGGTGATGATGGTGATGATGATGATGATGGTGATGATAATGAAAAAAATGATGAAGATGATGACTATGGTGAGGCTGACAATACTACTGAAAATGAATATAATGATTATGAAAATGAAGAATAACAATATGATGATATTGATATTGACTGACAATAATGAGTATAGTAACTATAACCAACTCTGACACATGTCCTTCTACAATTGAATAACACCTTTTGAATATGTTGGCATAAAATTAAAGTTTGCTTACATTAACTGAGCTTAGCAATGATGGCTGAGTGACCGAAACATCTTTCCAAACTGTTTAACCATGAAAATAAGGCGTAGCCCTTTTGTTAATAATCATGGTGATAAGCATGACGAGAATGATGGTGATAATGCTGATAACTTATTGTAACAATGACGATAATGATGATGGTGATAACATGAAAGATAATAATTGTGCTGATAATGACGGTATTGATGATGATAAAGGTGACAAGAATGATGGCAAAATGATAACTGATGACGATAACAACGACAATAATAATCATGATGATAATGATGACAATGATTATGATGATAACTGATGATAATAATGACGATAAATATAACTGGTGATGCCTGTGATGACTATGGTGATAATGATAACATTGACGGTGATAATTGTGTTAATAATAATGACAATGACAATGACAATGATAACTGATGATGATAATGATAATTGAAGATAAAGGTTCATAACAATGACAATAAGGCATGATGATAATGATGACAATGATTATGATAATAACGATAATAACGAATGGGCTATTCAAACTCGTAGTCTATAAGGCCGAGACGTCTAACTGTTTTAGTATAAACCTACTAATCGGTCAAAAAGGATGTACAAATTAAAATATCGATGTCAAAATCCTCTGATATTATAGCAAAACGGGGCTCATCACTATTTTGACCCGCCATCTTTTCTCTACAAGTAGGCTATCACAAATAGACCTCTAGTAGAGTAGCAAATCAGAATGCAGGATGCGTGTTAGACAGTTAGTAGGTTTATACTAATCATAATTATAACTGATGATGGTTATAATGGTGATGGTGATGACACTGACGATGACAATTACTGTATGATAATGACGGTATTGATGATCATAATGAAGATGATTATGACAATAACACTGAATTCCACCTTACCCATTAATGGTAGAAGATAAAAACACCAAATATGGCCCTAGAAGATTTTTAACCAATGGCAGGGGAATCGCAGCAGCTTCATCAACAACCACAAGCTCTGCTTGACCAAGTTTGTGTGCATCTGAAGGGTGGATGTACTAAGTGAAAGACAAAAAAGATATTGAAAATAACATATTCACGAATAATAGTTATAATGTAATCCATAACGATTTTGAACTAGAATTACATAAAAATATAAATGAAATAAACCGACGTTTCGGTGTCATACTGACGCCGTTCTCAAGGTATCAAGATAAATTATTCAGGTTTGTAAATTTAAGCTAAGATAAATATTTAAATAGCAATAGAGGCTAAATTAGAAGAACACTTTCGCACGAATTGAGTCTGATTAAATGTTCAGTAATGGTTTAAAGTCTTTAATAAACAGCATTTTATATACTAAATAATCAAAATTGTTCTTGCATTTCCTCATTTCCTCAGCATGCTAAAACACTTCAACAAGTCCTTTGGGACGCTTATATGTTTTTCTAAACAATGCCTGGCAACAGAAAGGCTTTTTTGTCTGTGACCCTCTAGGCGTGAATGTCACAGGTCACATTTAAATAATTTTATATAAACAACACACTGTTGAGACGCTCTAACCCACTGAGCTACAGGAACTCACGTAGGAAACGGGTCACTTAACTTGGTTCTTATAGATAGAATATCGGGTATATGTCCTGCTAACTGCTGGCTCAATATTTCCATACGTTTATAAATTAGTAGTTGTATAAATATCTATTATATATATCTATATAAACACACTGCTGGTTTACGATACTGGCTTTTTTTTACGCATCCCCAGATCTTTGTTAATCTTCCTCTCACAAACACAGGCTGAATAGTAGTATGCTGTCTTCTAAAATAATCATGATAACATTATTTTTAATATAATGATATTGCTTTACCGGAGGATCATTGAGTCCTTGAGAAGAAAGTTGAGAAGGTTGGGATATTATTATCAAAACCTTAAGAAAAAAATCTAATGTGTGTGGAAATTGAAAAAGTGTAGATTTTGCCAAGGAGTTTGACAAAGAAACTCAGAGAGTCAGTAGAAAAACTGGAAGTTAATCACTAACACAATTCCTACAAAAAAAAACTGCATTACAATCAACTAGAATCCATAGAAAGGTGTTAAGTACTTGAAGGAAACAGACAGAGTCCCCTTTGGATCTTTGGTGTCACCAAAAGGTCAGTATGCAAAAAGTTCATATAATAATCGCATCTTGGCGAAAAAAGTAGATAAGATTGAAATTTACAATAAACTTAAAAGATGAAATTCTTTGCCTTTGGAAGCTGAAAAAAGTGACTGTTGTGCCTATCATTGTAGGTGCTCTGGGTAGTGTAACTATCAATTTTGAGAACTGGATGGAAAAGATCGAGATAAAAATTGAAACCTATAGTGCACAGAAAACAACATTATAAGAACAGCAAGAATTTTGAGAAAAGTACTTCAGTGCTAAATGAAAAAGAACTCATTGAACCTTAGGTTATTGGTTATAACCAGCTTCTTTGTGGGAAAAAAATCGGCTTTTAAGATCTGCCTGTGCTTAAAGAAAGCAATTTTTGATGATAATAATAATAATTAGAGGAGTTATACATGTTTATGTAAATGTTATTGATGATGATTAAACATTTGATTTGATTTGATTTGATTTGATAATAACTAGCCAGTAGTTACACTAAGTATCATCTTTTTCCCTATGACAATGATCAAACTTTTCAACCAATAGTTCATTTCAACATGTGCTAAACTACAGGTAACCTTTTATTCATGAGGGAGAAGTTGTAAAGTATGTAAATTTTTTTCTACCAATTATTTATTGACCTTCAAACGCATTCTGAAAGATCAAACGCTTTCAACTTAAACTTTCTAAGCTACGTATGAATTTTCAGGGTTGAGAAAAAGATATTCACTACCTAAAGCGTTTTCCATGAACTTACTTGAACGGTCTGCCTGTGCTCTCTGAATACATTTACTCTTACAACCGCCTTGTTAAACTCTGGGTTAGTTGACTGCACCAATTCATAGTCAAGATGCTCCTGGAAAATAATCAGATTCAAGTTCCTTATACTTTTGCATATGGAAGTTAAACCATAGGTCCAGTCGATTGATCTTCTATTGGAGAACTTAAAAGAACCCATTCACTTGTCGAAATGAGCAGGGTAGTAATCCCGGTGTTGTGGTCTGTGTGTTACATCGATGGCATTTCTTAATGTTTCAAATATGTGAGCTGCTATTGCGGACTATCTAAGACCCTCAGCTGTTGAAATTTTTAATCACTTGTAAAGCACATTGAGAGTGATGTGAGCTATATATATGTATATATTATTATTACTATATTAAATTTTTCATCAAGTTTTTATTTATCTAACAATTAGAACTAAAGGATGAAACACCATTTAACTAGCAGCACATTTTTAATAATAATAAGTATTATAATGATAATAATAGTGATAATGATAATGATGATGATGATAGTGATAGTGATAGTGATAGTGATGATGATGATGATGATGATTATAGTGATAGTGATAGTGATGATGATGATGATGATGATGATGATGATGATGATGGTGGTGATGGTGATAATGATAATGAGGGAGTCAGGTTGGCATAGTGGTTATCAGTCGCACCTTCCTCCTCTACAACCCAGGATCGATTCCCAGGCTTCGCACATGGGCTGAGATTTGTTGATCTCAATCTGACTCCAACGGTTTTTCTCCGGGTACTTCGGTTTTCAACTCTCTGCAAATTCGACTTTCGTGCAAAGATCTGAACCGTTGAGCGATTGAACATTAGTCTCTGGCTAGGAAGAAAGGGCAACCACTTCCTTCACAATTGACGTTAAATAAAGTCTTTGTTGTTGTTGTTGATAATGACAATAATATCAATATTAATAATGGCATTGCTATACCAGGGGATGTTCGAGTCCATGAGGAAGTTGAAAAGGTTGAACATTAACAAAAACATAACAAAGAAAGCAAACGTCTGTGAAAACTTCGAATACACAATAACAAAAACGGCAACGGCGACGGGAACGGGAACGGCAAAGAACAATAGCCTAATTATTGAATACAAAAGTAGCACGCTGGAATGTAGCAAGCTGATCTACAGCTCATGGTCATCAAATGAGCAGGTGATGAGAATCACATGAGCAGGTGATGAGACATGAAAGAAACACCATAGACAGCGAAAGTTTATCAGTAGAAACGGTCTCATTCAAGTCAATTATATTTTTTACATAGCTTAAACAAGTACCTGATATTCCAGAGCATCGAATCCCTTGAATACAAACTCAAATAACGTGTGAAGATTTTCGGGGCTTGGTGATGTCACAAAGATATTAGAATATCTTAAAAAAGAATGAAGAAGAGCTAACTGAATATCATTACAACAAAAGGATTACCTAGTAACCGTTAAAAACAATAACGAATAATATTAATAAACAACTTTAGACTTGCAGCCCGTTTACATGACTCATCTTCTATATTTGACTTATCATTAGATTCAAGGTTTCTGCTTGTCAATTAGTTAATTCCCTTTTTAAATCCAAAAATACCACTTTTGGTAATTTAAAGACATAAATGGAATTCTGCGTCGGTATTTCTACAGAAACAGTTTTACAAGTAGTTAAATTTTACACCGTAGCGAAAAAAGAATTTAATAAAAACTGGCATTTCGTCGGAGTGAATGCATGAGTTATAAATAAAGAGGTGTTTATATAGCGATGTAAAGCAAGATAACCCAATGTCATAGTTATGTAAAAAAACAGAGTTTATCGTCTATAAACACTTGTTTTATTATTGTTATTATTGTTGTTGTTGTTCCTGTTCTTGTTGTTGTTGTTCTCGTTAGTCTTTGCTTTTATTAAACAAAAACATTTAAAGAGCGCTTCAAAAGTTTCTTTACAAATGAAAAACTTCAAGATCAATTGCAACCCATACAAATTAGAGATAATAAATTGTACTCACCCAAACGCAATAGCTGTAGAAATTGCTAATCCTAGTGCTGCTGATTTACCTCGACCTCTCGCTGCAGTGAGGGAAACTGTGCTACGAAGTGTTTTCTCCGAAATTGATTCAACAAACTTTAACACAGCTTTTGCCTTTAAAAAAACAACACAGATTCTTCATCATTGTCCACATAATGTAACCTTTATTATATCATGATAGCTCGTAAAATATTGTTTTAGCCACTCGAAAATATAACTTATATAGTCGTGCCTTCGTGTAATATCCTCAATATATCCCACTGAACAGATGATTTTAAAGTTGTAACATCTGGTTACAAAAGAAGAAGGAAAATGGAAAACTATGATTTTGGAAGCCATTCAAAATTTGTGGAATATATGTGGAGTTCGTCCCAGGAACATTCAAAGTACTTGAATCATGTGAAAAAGCAATAATATTCATTTTAAAATTAAAATTCTGAGTAATGCTAATTTTTCAACTTTTTTGTTTTATTTTGCTTTAAACTTTAACCTGTAACCTTTATTATATCATGATAGTTCGTAAAATGTTGTTTTAGCCACTCAAAAATATAATTTATATAGTCGTGCCATAGTGTAATACCCTCGATATATCCCATTGAAGAGATAGATGATTTTACAGTTGTAACATCTGTTACAAGAGGAGGAAAACGGAAAATTGCGATTTATGTAGCCATTCCAAATTTGTGGAATATTTAATAAAGAAACCTCATTCTCTTCTATATATGAGGGCATTTTTTTAGAATTTTAATCACAAGAAAGTGAATAGATAAAACAACAAATAGGTTGACATGACAGCTGCTTAGAGTTTGTGCCAAAAAGCATAAAAGGTAGATCTAGAGTTCGTCCCAGGAAGATTCAAAGCACTTGAATCATATGAAAAAGCGATTATATTCATTTTAAAATTAAAACTCTGAGTAATGCTAATTTTTCAACATTTTTGTTATATTTTGCTTCACTTTGTGATTCTTGGTAATTTATTCTTTTCGATGTTAAGAGAATGCAACACATTATCTCGGGATTCCTGTAGTATTCAGTTGGGATTCCTGTAGTACTCAGTTGGGATTCCTGTGGTACTCAGTTGGGATTCCTGTGGTACTCAGTTGGGATTCCTGTGGTACTGAAGGGTGACCATTCGTGGTACTAGTTTTCGTCCTACGTCTGCATTTTCTCCGCCATCTTGAATAATTTATCTCGTTTTGTCACGCCACATGCCGATGTAAAAATGGAAAATCGCGCACCTCGAAGCGAGTAGTTTTACTTAGTTTGTATAAAAACAGACCATTTTGAACGCTGATTGTAAGACTTTTTACTGGAAGAAATGTCATATTTTGAAATAATGAAAATTCTTCTGTAGATAGCAGAAATAAAGTTTCCGGTCTTACCTCTGCTGTGTGTTTAGTGTTTGTTCTTAGCGCATTACGAGTCCTTAATAGAAATCGAACTCAACGTCCGTAATCTATGATTAAAGCACTTCTAGAATTTATCTAATGTATATGTGACAGCCAATTATGTACTGTCAAAAACTATAAATAACGATTGTGGAACGATTGAAATAAAATTATGTCTTGTAAAATCAAAAATGCAACTTTTATTTAATTGTGAGAAATCGCACTAAGACTGGCGAAGGCTAGAAAGAAAAAGAAAGAAAGGGTTAAAAACTGCAATCATTTACTAAATAAATTTTGCTCAAAGTTTAAATTACTAGTACTGAAACCGTTTTCTTTGAAAGCATTGTGCTTTCTTGCAATTGAAATATAAACTTGTTGAGATTTTGGAGATGTTCTGGAAGTGGGCAAAAACAGAAAACTTTCATTGAATTGTGGGAAATCGTATTCAAGATTACAACTTTGGCAAAAGGCCTGAGCAAAAGGGAATCTTAATGGAGAAGTATAATGTGTAACAAGGATCAATCAATATCAATCAATCAATAATTTATTTAGACACGTTTCGCCCAGGAGCTAGAAAGCTCGTTCAAAATACGAACGTGTATTCAAAATACGAACGTGTAAATCACGTGGAAGAAATCCACGGTGTGATAATGAAAAGGTTCTATGCTAGACAATGAGAAAGTTCAATTTATGAAGATGAAGAAAGTCACAGATAGGGCAATGCAGAAGTCCAATGTGGGCCCCAAACTCAAAGTCTGATGTGTGACATGGAGGACATCCCGTATGTCACAACGAGGAAGTTCCTAGTGTGATGATAAAGAAGTCCTTTGTGCAACAATGTGAAAGTCTCAAATGTGACATTATTATGATATTTCAATGTGTGATAATGAGAAAGTCGTATGTAGAACAATGAAGAACTCCAATGCGGGCCAAAAGCGAAAACCGATGTATAACGTCAAGTAGGTCCCATGGACAATGACGACGTCCCGTGTATGACCATGAGGAAGGCCAATACAGTCTGTGAAAATGAGAAAGGGCCCTCATATGTCACAGGAGGAAAGTCCCGTTTGTGACAATTAGCAAGGCCGATTTGTGACAATGAGGAAGTCCCACAAAAGTGAAAATAACAAATTTCCATGTGTGACAATGAAGAAGTCTCGTGAATGACAGAAAGGAAGTCACGTGTGTGACAAAAAGGAAGTCTTGTGTGTGACAAAAAGGAAGTTGCTTGTACGACAATAGGGACCTTACGCAACGAGGACGGGAACGCGAACGACGACGGCTCAGAAAAATCACATTTCAGGTTCGCTCTCTACTTTTTTGTGCGGGTCGTTAAGGTTTTGTTTCCTTGCTTTAGACATTGCGCATAGAAAAATGGTTAAATGTTTTTCCATGAAGCTAAACAAATACTGGGAAAGTTTTTGCTGTTACGTCCTCGTAGTCTCGACAACTCCAAAAAAGGTCTTTTCACGTTCTAATTTTAGCGACAACTACGTGCAGGTGCTGAGCTCGATGCATTCCAACGTGCAGTTATTGTATTTACTATTGTTTTTTGCCGTCGTCGTTGGCGTCGCTGTCCTCGTTGCGTAAGCTCCCTAATAAGGAAATTCCGTGTGTGAAAATGAGAACAGTGCATGTGTGACAACCAGGAAGAATTATGTATGACAGTAGGGAAGTCCTGTGTGTGACAATGAAAAAGTCATAAGTGCGACAATGAAGAACCATGTGTGATAACAAGAAAAGTGTTACAAACGATGTACAAATAACTTCAATCGATATTTAGTCAAACAACGTTACACACCTGATCTAATGTTTTACAGCAGCTCACAATCGCACCAACTGGCTGTGTGTCTTGTAAAGACTCTTTCAACTCCTTGAGTTCGAGCTCTGAGGGGCTTAAAGATTCTTCCTATAGCAACATTGAGGTATAATATTGCATATAATACTGTCAGTGTTACTAAATTAAATGTTCAGGTTTTTTTTAACAATTCCAATAGCTATGATAATCTAGGGGTTGCATGTGGACTAATATTCGTTGATCTCAATTACATGGTTGTTCTTCTCTATGTCCGGTTTTTCTAAAATCAACATTTATTTTTATACCAATATTAACGACGGTCCTCATAAGATACTTTATTTCGAGTTCAGTTCTTGAAACATTCCGTCTTTATTTGAACACAAAACTTTTTGTTCGTGCTGAAAACTTTTTAGTTTTATTATGTACTTGTATTTATTGAAAAAGTTTTATGTAAGAACAAAATGCCTTTGTGCGAAAAGCTATTTCGTGCTAGTTGAACAGAAATTTTGTTTATGAAGAAAGACTTTTGTATCTTTGTGGTTCAGAATTTTACACTCATAAACATGAAGCCCCTATGTTCAAACAAGAAACTCTTTCTTCTAAAAATGAAATTCTTTCTTATTGTGTTTGAAGACGTAATATTCTGAGAAACAAAAAAAAAACAAAAAAAAAAACATAGGAATAGCCTTTACGTGGAAGGCACTACTGAGTTGCTTCCTGATCCAAAGCTAAAAACAGTAATATTATGCCTGAAAATGTTGATTCGCCATTAATAAAATTATATGGGAAAATTTTATTTTTAACTGGGATCTTTACAATGTTAAGCTACATCCCACAAGCATTGTTTATTTAATTTTACTTATCTTCTGTGGGAAACTTGAGCCCATTTATTAGCTATGCCATGCTGACAAACCCTAAATAGGCCGAAACAGCTGTCCATGGGTGCTAACATTCAGGCTCACTAATTTCTATGGTACATAGATTGAACTGGTATAGATATAGGTACTCTTATTATACTACTAGTATAGATACTAACGTGGCCTTACTGTCCATAATTTTATTAGCGGCTTCAAGGTAGCTACTAGCACAAATGTGCTATCTCTACATAGAAGATATAGGTCATGGGTTTTTTCTTCTGGGAAAACGAAGCTTGTGTCAACACGAACATTTCTTCTATAGTTATTTCCAAGCTGAAGATATTTATACAACTACTAATTTATAA
>JANCMA020028123.1:0-16810 GCA_024336925.2 Zoanthus solanderi
ATCTCAGCATGTGAAAACCATTCGAACATAAAGAATTTTCTTGTAACATTTTGTTTTGTTTTTTAAACATTTTCGTCAGTTCTGACATTTGTCAGATAAAATGTCTTTGATAAAATGAATAAGCTGCTGTTTGCTCACTGGAAATGTTTCGTGCTGTGATTGGCTCACACAAAATCTATTGTTAAGTTACCTTACATCCAGGTCGAGATGATTTCTCCCAGCATTCTACACGTGCATCGGCTCTATGATGATGCCGCCTCGCCAGGCTCGCGTCTTCGCTCGCCTGGCTCGTTGGCAAATATAAATATAAATACGTAATGACAACTCCCTACAGGGCTTTTCAATGTCATATTAAAATCCTCTCCTGTCCCAGTTAAGAATCCCAACTGGTAGGAGGCAAACCAGTTGGCTATTTACAAAGCGTGATGAATTTGCCCCTGGGACTCATCGAGGCCAAATTCATTCAGTAGTCTGAGTCGAGGATTTAAACCCGGGTCTCCCGCATTCAAACACAAACTCTGACCACTAAGCCACGCTGCCTCTGCAGTTTGACGTCTGTGAAGGGTTAAATAGCTTGTGCTGCTATAATTAGTATAAGGCCTGGTCATCAACGGTCTTACAAACTGTTGTAATATTTTTGTAATTTTACTTTCTACTGTTGGAAATAAAGTAACATGTGACTGCTGTATACTATATTCACTACTGATATGTGCATCCGCTCCTAAGGGGAGGACAATTTGATTTTTTGAGGGGCCTGTAAGATCTTAACGAAAAAATTCCTGCAACCCTGGGAGAAAGAAAAAAAAATCGAGAGAAAAAAACTTTCCTGCAAGGAAAGCACCTAAACAAAAGAATTCCAATACTGGGAAAAATTTCTAGCGCTGCACTTTTACAGGGGAAAAATATCTTGCTTGTTCGCCTGGACAAAAAAACATTCTTGCGTGAACTAAATCTTCTAACCATCTCCCTCCCCCACCACCTAAAAAATCAAGTGGTCCTCTCCTAAACTTCATCGCATCGAAAATAATTTATCATCATATCATTTACGAAACCAAAAACAAAGTTACCGATGGCTTTCGATGTATTCTGGGTAAAGAACCCAAAAGATGGTAATACTAGGGCCTGAAAAATTAACCTTATGACTTGACATCAGATATCTCCAATAAATATTCAATTATTGGATTTCTTCACGAACGTCCAGTCAAATCCCCTTCCCCATCCGCTAATACCAAGTAATGAATGTATAAATGATCACTTGAAGGATACTCGATCCCCCTTACCTTCACTTATTATAAAGCTTGACTCTATGTCTTCAAACCAGCCGAGATAATCTTTAAATTGCGAGCGAGTTTGAAAGACACCTTCATAAGCACTCATGTACGGCTGTATGCTCATACACTGACTCCTAAAAAAGCATTTATAGTCAATGATTACTGGGATATTATAGTCAGTGTGTTCTTAACGTCATTAACTCGGTTTTTTATGGAATTTTTAAAAATCCTACAAGTTCTAAGGTTTACACATTATAAGATCGATATAATATGGGGGCAACGGGAAAGTCAAGAGAGACAATTGTCAATTTGCGATACCACTATTTTTTTTTATCAAACTTCCACCCAAAGAACAGAAATCTTGATCAAGCACGAACGCCTTAGGTTGCCTTAAGTTGCCTTAAGACGCCTTAAGTTTCTCAGTTAACGTCTTCATCAATTTTTCTAAAATCGCCTTCAGTTGCCTTTAATTGTTTTAGGTTGCCTTTAATTGTTTTAGGTTGCCTTAAGTTGTTTAATGTCGTCACCATTTTCCTTAAATCGCCTTAAGTGACCTAAATTTGTTTTATAGGTCGTCTTAAATTGCTTAATTAACGATATGAAAAGTTTCTGTTGAATCGCCTTAAGTTGCCATATATTGACTTTGGTCGCCTTAAATCACTCAACGTTTTTGAATTCAACATTTTTCTTCTTTAAGTGCCGTAAGTTGACTTAAAGGGGCTATGTCACGAAATGCGCATGCTCGGCAATGCGACCAATTGGGCCAATTTTTTCAAGTTTTGCGGGAGGATCTACATATAGCGAATTCATCGCCTTGAATCTTTCCCATCCACGAATATTTTTTTGCTATCAACGGTTTTGTGATATGCAATAGTCTTTCTGCTTTTGTCTTCTTGGGTTTTTGTTCAGTGGATCCGATAATTGCAGTCTAATTTCGATTAGAATAGTGAGCAGTGATGTCCGCTCACTGCGGTTCCAAGTCTCGCAGCTGAGAAAAGCGGCTTTATTCCTCAAAAAAAAAAACTATAATTTTTTAACAAAGTTTTAGTTCTTACAATTTTCAAAAAGTTTTTGAATTGTTATTGTTTAAAAAAATTAAACTAGTGAACAGCACTATGAGAAGAACACAGAAAACAATAGACGCTGTTGTATGATTAAAACTTGTATATTTTCTTACAAGTTTTGCCAATACTGTGGCTTCCTCAGGAAATAAAAAGTAATGCTCTAAGCACTCTATGTAGTTAGTAAACACATAAAGTTATGTGGTCATGACTATAATCTAAGAAATGTACATGCCAACCAAATGTGCTAAAATGTACTAACATATTTAACCAGAGTGATTCACATCGGCAAATTAACTTGAGATAAAAACTCTCATTGATAATCGCCCTTCATTTTGTGGAACGTGTACTTCTGAATAGAGGTTTGCTGCCAAAAATAGGCCTGGTTTCCTAAATTCAATATGGTGGACAATTAAGAAAATTAACAATGTCGTTCCCAGAGCCTGCATTCCTTCTGGCCAGCGCCAAGAAACACAGCTTTTGGATAATCCAGAAAACCTAACTGGATTGGCTGCTTTGTTAACCGGAAGTAAACAGATAACGACAGAGCGATTTGACATCTATGCGCGCAAAATAGAAAAGTTACAAATAAAATGGCAGAAAGAATGCCAACAAAGGCCGCAAACGACCCCAAAACTAAAATCTGTAGGGCATGTTGCAAAATTATAGATCATCCCGTGTCGCTTTTTGATCCAAACGATAAAGAAAACAGAAATAAAGTTTTTAGAAAAGGTACTTGGGAATGCTGTGCCTCAAGCAATCACAAATAAAACCTAGGCACTGGCCATATCCAGTAGGCAAAAGAGCGAACACATCTTTCTTTTCTATTACGACTGCCTTTAAAATTTCATATTGTTGTTCTTTTAAGAAAAATGTCTCTGCTTTACCTGGTTTCCTTAATAAAAATTGAAATGCCCCATGGAAATTATCCACATTTTTGATTTTGGCCGCCATAACTGACACGAATGCGCCCCGAAACCGGAACTCAGATCTGGGTTTCCGGAAAATGGATTATCCCAGAAATCCTTTTCTTGGCACTGGCCAGAGGGAACGCGGGCTCTGGGAAACTGATTGAAAAATTAACTGAGGAGGAAAAAATCCTGAACATGCGCATGTTGTGACATACCCCTTTAAGACTAGTTCTTACTTGTGAAAGAAGCACAAGCACAAGTATAAGGAAACCACGTTTACACACATGAAATAAGCACAAGAAAATGAAAAATACGCGAGCGCAAAGTGGACTGTGTGTTGTGTTCTTTGCTTATGCTTGTTTCACGGATGTTCACACTGGTGAAACAAACAAAATAAGCATAAGCAAAAGCACAAGAGAAAGGAAAAATGTTTCTTTTTCATGTGCTTGTTCTTGTGCTTATTTCATGCATGCTCACACTTGAATTTTCCTGTGCTTTTGCTTGTGCTTATTTTACAAGTGCGAACCAGTCTTTTATTCGCCTTGTGTTCATCTAAAATTGCACGAATTCACAATTAAATTTTTAAATATTATTTTCCTAAATCACCATTAAGCGCACAAAGTTGCCTGTTTTCTTGGAAACTTGAAGAGGCCTGCATTTAAAGCGTCTTTTCTAAAGTATGGTACTTGCTGAGGTTGGCGTATAATGTTGTTCAGATAAATCCTACAAATCCCAGAATTACAATAAAGAATGAAATACCTTTCCGAGTCAGTCTTGATAAAATTTAGATTATATTGCTTTTCTCCTCTCTTAAAGTCATTCCCTTCCTTCTCAAGTTTGAATAAGCACTGTGAATCGACCACATGATTCATTAATGATGTATATGTGGCTATTCTGTGTGTTTTTATTTAAATGTACGTACACAAACATGAAATCAAGTTTAATAACCATTAATAAGCAACCTTCGTGCACCGTAAAAAAATCCGCGCCTGCAATTGGTCAAAATCGATCACGTGATTTTGGTTTATCTGTCATTAACAGGTAAGACCGTGTGGTTATGAATGTTAATTCTAACCATGGCCGAGTCTTCAATAAATTCAAATCACTGAATATATGAATCAAAATGAGTTTTACTGAACTTTTAACCCAGCGAAAGTCGTCATTCATCCAAGTATAAAGTCAAGTTAATTTGGCGGGCTTTTTGGCGCACGTCCAGCAATTTTCCCGCCTTTTAGACAAGATTAAAGTTTGGGTTTCTTGGGAAGCAGTTTGCGACAATTTTAATCAGTTTTTCTGTTTGATTTTTTAAAAGAGAAATCAACCCTTTGCCAAATTGACTGAATACCGGATTTGCCATTATTGAAATTGGTTTGTTTTATGGTGGCGAACACTTGGGAGCGAAAATATGCAGATTCCTGACTTTTTTTTACACAAGATCACTTTAAGATGGCGATTTTTGGTCGGTACTAAGTCGCGGACGTCAACGTGTGAAAACACTTCGAATACTGGTTAAGTTTCTCTAATGTTTTATTAAAACATTGAACTTAATTCCCAAAGTTCATGCTGATAAATGCTAAAACAAGATATTTGCTACGTTTCTTTTACGATTTAATTTCAGCTTTTGACAAATTTCAGTGAGTGCTTCGCTATTTCCTCCTAAAAATTATCTTCGTTGCGTTAATTTTTAAAAGTCATATTTTTTAAACTTTCTTCATGCACAACTTTTCGTGATTTCTATTTTATACTATTTGAACTTAATTTGCCATTTTAATTATGTCCTTAATCAATTTAAAGATTTTAGTTTGTCTAAACTCTTGCTTCAAGTTTTTTAAGTCATGTATTGCGTCTTGCAATGCAGTAAATTCAGATTGCATATTAAAAGGGTTAGTTAGTTTCAGTTCGCAGTTTGTTTACAAATACACCTACGCGCTGGCGATATAATGAACGAAAATTTTGATTAATGCACGATGCGAAGGGAACATCCAGTTACTAACCTTGATTACGATGTGTATTATTCTCAATAACGTCTAAAACACTCATGTTTAAATGTTTCAAGCGCAAGCTTGTTGCTTATTTTCAGTGGCTTATTTTCCGCGTATTATTGGCAGTTACTGTGCTCACTTAATGAGTGCGTCCAACTGAATTGTTCTTCAATTGATATAGGATTTGGATAGAGCCCAAACCAATGGGACGCAATTTAGGTATCCTGTTGATGAACAGTACCTGTTTTGCTATTTATTTTCAACAGCATTTTAAAGTTGTTTCTGTTTAGATACCTCTATACATAAATAGTTTTTTATTTTGTTCGCTTCCTTGCACTAAAAGAACGAACCGCTTCTGTTAATCAACTAAAAGTAATCAGAGATTGAAAATGCGTTTGAGAAGCTTGCATGGCAATCTAGAGTCATTAATTTATGAATGGACAAAGGATTGTAAATAAATTCCTGCAAGCTCGCTTGTGTGAAATTAGTCTAGCACGTGTTAGCACGTAGTCATCCACAGTTATCAGTTATCAATAAAAACAAAATACAAGAGTATGAATAAAATATCATTAAAAAAAAATTGTTATCAAAGTTAACCACAAAAAGTAATCTCTTTGCACTAAATTGACGAAGATTTACGCATTGAAAATGGCACAAACTATAGTTACCGAAGCTTATCTGAAAATCAAGCACGTGTCAAGCCATAGGGTCACAACTTTGGGTTTCTTGACCAAGATTCGCCCCTGCGAAATTCGTCTGTGGGACGGCCATTTTGGTGTTCTTCAATAAATATCAAAGTATTTTGCTCAGAGGCCACCGGGCACCCAGCCCATAGGGCACCCAACCTACAGCAAAAAACTAGAATTGTGTTCTCCCTTATGAAACATAGCGGTCACAGGACACCCAGCCCACAGGACATACACCCTAAGCAAAACCCTAGGATTGCGTTCTCCCTTGTGAAACATAGCGGTCACAGGACACCCAGCCCATAGAACCTACCCACAGGACACCCACCCTACAGCAAAAAACTAGGATTGTGTTCTCCCTTGTGAAACATAGCGATCACAGGATTCCCAGCCCACAGTGCAAAATTAGGATTGCGTTCTCTCTTGTCGAACGCTTACCAAATCTTCCCGACGAGTTTCCTACTGCTGTTGTACATATTGGGTAGGTTAAAATAATCTTTGGCTAACATTTTTTCTAAACTAAGGACGTGTAAGAGCAAAATAATCAAACTACCTACCTGTGCTACAACTGGTCGCATAAATTTAGAAACAAAGAGTTCTACTGCAGCCACAAAGTTATCCTGGAACCGATAATTATACACAATAGTTTAAGCACTGAAAACATTCCTTTCACTTCAATGTATTGACATGTGGCTAATAAAATTAAGAGCTGTTTCATAAACATGCACAAAAACTTGTTCTTTGAACCAAGATTGACGTACTTTGGACAGATTGTGATGAGCTACGAGGGGTTGTTCGGGCAGTACTTAAAAGTACGTTACATTTTTTTACAGTACAGGAACTATTAAGAAACTGGCAGAAAGATTTTGTTTCACATAGTTGGGTAAGGTATTAATGCTTTCTCAGTTTAAAAGTTTGGAGAAGAGTTCCTAGCGTGACATTTATTACCCTTGTTCCAGTGTTGAATATTTTCTGCAACGCAGAAATAGCAAAGAAGGATAACAAATGACAACATTTTTCTCAGAAAAACTTACCCGTCATGAACTAGTAATTGAATCTACAATTGGATCTGTTACACAAAGCAACGTCGCTGACGCATGTGCAGTTGATAACATTACCACATGTCAGCCCCAGGTCTCAGCTTCAAGCCAAGGCTCTTCCGAGAGTTAATTATTATCATGCTCTGCTCTTATTTTCCGACATTTCATTGTTGCGTCGAAAATACATAAGTGCTGCTCTCGACGCCCGCTGCGAGGTTAGCGCAGATCTATGTTACATCCCTGCCTTCCAAACACAAGGTCCCAGATCCAACCATATTTTGTAGATTTTTGTGGCCTCTTTTAGGCCTAAGCTAATTCAGCTTTCAAACCTTATGAGGTTTGTAAATTAAATATGACTTACTGCTGGAAGGTAACCTGCAATGGACTAGTTCTCTCGTCCAGAAAAAGTCGAAGATTCTCATCAGCTTAACATTACGGGAACTGGGCATAACCGCCGGGTCCAATGAAATAATAGTTTTGTTTAAAGTTTTAGCTACCGATAGTTTTAAAACTGTTTCAATATTTCTCTGACCTGTTTATGGACGATCATATCATATGTCCAAAGACAATTTTTCCAACCACCAGGTATTTTGTCATTTGGTTGAGCAACATCAATTCCTGCAAAAACAAAAACAAAAACAAAAACAACTTTAGTTAAATAAAACTCGAAAACTGTTTTAAAATAACATCACTGCGGTACAACAAATTCCTAAGCATAACTATTATGCCAAACTACTGGATTAAATTCTAATTTACTTTTTTTTTAAACCATCAAAGAATCCTCACGTGTTAACCAGCTTAACTAATCAAACTGCTACGTTGCCAGCGTGGTGGTCCCTGATGGTGTAGTGGTTAACACTCCTGACTAGAAAACTGGGAGACGTGGGTTCGATTCCCGCTCAGGGCAAATACATCGATTTTTCTGTTAACTGTTTAATACTTTTTTAATTCGTTTTTCAACAAAAGGTAAAAACATTTTAAGTGCCAACAAATAGTTGTCAAAGGCGACAAAGCTGACGAGGTGTTTTAATAGAAAATATTTAACGAGGAACGTTTCTTTTTTGTTAGTTGAAGAAATGAGACTTTAGGTATGAGCAGTTACATTATGTTTGAATGGAATTGAAGATATGATGAAATTCTTTAAAACATTTTAACACGTAAGCATAGGCAGCCAGTTGGTAAATCTCTGATAGAGTTGAAGCCAATTTGAACTATCAGTGTTTTGGTTGAACACTATGAAGGGATCAGTTACGCTACTGCTGTTTAAGCTTTGGTTTGGATCAATTGGACTAAAGAAATAATAACTTACCAAAAATCAAGTGGAAGCCTTCCATATCCATATTTAAGATGTCATTTAAAATTGCCTGTGCAAAGCTATGACAAGCCTTGAAGAAAAAAAGGGAAACTAGCTGTCGTAATATATCCTTTTTTACTTTGCAACTACCTAATATAAAGACAACACACCCGATAGGTACATGTTTTGGTTACTTCTGGAACCACACCTGACTGTTCGAACGGGTACCTAACTTGAAGCCACTAAAATGGGTACTAAGGTCACGTTGAAAGGGCGCAATACCGCTTAGATATCTACCAAAAAGTAACGGTGACCCTGATTGTATGCAGCCATGAACAACTGTTTCGCCAGAGCCTATTCCTTACGGGTAGCTGCCTCGCTACATCAAATAAGAAGCTGTGGTGTAACGGAACGCCAAGGCTTACTCCTGAACGGACTAGCTGCCACAATCAGATCTTATAAGCAGCTGTTTCGGCCTTATAAACATAGCGTAGCTAACAAGCAGGCTCGAATTCCCACAAAATATAATAAAGAGTAGAAAAAGCGTAATGCTTGTGGCACGTGGCTTAAATGATAGCGGACATTACCCCCATTATCTACTATAATAATATCGAGTCCGTTTGATAGCAGCCATGGACAGCTGTTTTCGGCATTTTTTGGGCCTCATCAGCATGGCATAGCTAACAACTATGTTGAGTTTCATTAACGAGGCATTTAATCAGTATCATTTTCGAATAACGCGTTAAGTCAGAGAGGATAATTCTTTTTAAAGTAATTAGTTGTCTCATTAAAATTTCGAGTTTCTCGCTTTGAAATTCAAACGGGTTCGAATGTTTTAAAACTTACGTAGCCGTTGTTATATTGTATTTCTAAGGGGCAACTCGTTGCGCAATTTTATTTCTATATAACAACATATTTTGCACGTCCTGAGCTAACAATGATATTTTTTGAAGAATAATAAGAAAAAAAGCATCAAGGCAACTGGATTAAGTTACAGAAAATGATTTATTTAGTGATTTCCAGTTTTAGACCAACCAATTCTTTGAAAAAAAGAAAAACTTGGACTTAACTAGAAAATATTAGAGCCCAAATTTACTGCAATTATTGCTCTTTTAAGAGTCCTGTGACGGAAACTCTATTCAACGACAACAATGAGAGCTTCGTTGTCAGGAACAAAATGCCGAAATGACGGCTTGGTCAGGTTAAGAGTTCATTTCTACAGCGTAGCCGTGTTTAAGGGTTTGTTTTTTTTGTGTTCCTACCATGATAAGAATCATAAGTTCTTTCAACTATGTGTTATCAAACTGTTATTTAATACTTTCAATGGTGTTAGATTTACTGGGCTCTTTCGAAACTTTTGCTTTATTTTATTTTTAAAATGATGAATGTTAGTTGACCAATCATTTTAATCCACACTTGATATTTACCTCTTTAGCGTACGTTATCAAACTGAACAATTATACGCTTGTATGTTGATTTTGTGGATACATGCTTGTTTTAGTTATTGTTATGGGGTTAGCCCATGTTCCTGTTTCCAAACTAACAAAGACAGAATCGAGCGGTAATTGTGGAATTAGCAAATATTTTCCTTGCGAAATCTGAAAAACATTTTATAAGACCTACAAATATTTTCCAATAGAAATTGCTGCTAGAATATTTGCTTAACATAGCGTAAAGATAACTTGCCATCGAACATCCAGCCCAGGAAGTAAAAACAAAACTTAACTCCTTACCTGTGTTAGCTCAGGCCCAGATATTCCAAATTCAACTCTAATTTGGATTCTAGAGGTTTCCGGATAAAATGAACCAATAAACACACAGGGACCAACAAGGACAGCAACTGGTATATGGAAGTTATACTGCAATAAAAGTGTAACCCGAAAACGGTAACAAGTCGAGATAGCCATTTTATTTCTGCCCAAAACGATTAATATTTAACATGTCATTTATTTTTGCGAAAAAGGTTTTAAATTCCTGTTGCTTTGAAAATTGAGAAATTTCTGATATCTCGCAAAATTGAAGTGCTTTAAACTGTATCAAAATTGTGAAATGGGGTTAGTTTCAGTTTAAGAAGTTAAAATAATGCATAAATTCATTGTGATTGTGACTTCTTTTTATTGGAAATATTAGTAACAATGTTATAGATGACTCTTGCATAAGGAAAGACAAGTTTAATGCTCAAAAACTCGGATTTTCTTCAAAATTTAAAGAATCAGGCAGTCAGTCAGTCAGAAAGAAAAAGAAATAAATAAATTTCCAACTTCACGATACTAAAATGAACAGATACCTAGCTAGTACCTAGTAGAGAGCGCAAAGGTTGTTGGAATCGCTTGGAGGAACAGAGTGTAAACAAACATGGTTTCAATCACGAAGGAAAGCGATAGATAAGTATTTTAGGCCTTGATTATATGGAATGAGCTAGCCCAGTTAAGCGAGCTGAAACACAACCTTCAGCCCAGTACTGTATTACATGATACGAGCCAGCCCGGCACGGCTACAAAGTTAGCAAGAGTTTTGTGTTTGTTTACGATATGACGCAACTGCGAAAATATTCTACTACCTTTACTAAATGATATATTTAACAACATTTGAGACTGAAATTCCCAAAACAAATTAGAACTTTTGGCCTCAGCCCCAAAATTAGACGTTATTATAAAAAAGTGGACAAATAACTTAATTTTGCCAGCAACTGTTAGTCCAAGCGTGCCTTGTTGTGCAATTATATGGAAAATTTTCATACCGGTTTGCCGGGATCCCCAACGGTTGGTACCGAGATCTCGGCAAACCGGGCTGAAAATTTTTCCTGTAATGGCAAACCAAATTTTTACAGATTTCATGAGGACGGCCGGGATCTCGTTAGAAAAACTCAGCCCGCTCAACTGGGCCAGCCCACCTCATGTAATCAGGGCCTTAAAAGCTACTGTAGTACATACAAATAATGAAATTTTAAAAGCTTTACTTACCAAATGTTCGTTATCAAAGGTACTAAACTTCCACTCGACCTTCATTGTTGAAAGCAGCCAAGCCATTGATTCTAGTGCTTGTAAGTTTACACTCTGTAGAGTAGTAGCGAGACCCCAAAGGGGAGGGCTGTTTTCAGTCCTAGCAATGTAGCCATCGACTGTGAGCAATGGGTACTCTGGTTGAAAATAAACATAGTACATTTACTAACTAATTTAATAATTAATGTGTCAGCAGTAATGAATGTCAGTTTAAACTTAGTAGCTAAAAGGCATACAGACGCATAGCCAGCCAGTCTTTTCTGGTAAGCACAGATTCACAGGTTGACGAGGCTTTAGCCGAGCCAATAATTTTTTGAATAATTTTTTATAAGTCAAAATGGAGACGAAATAAAATGTTTTTTACAATGATGGATTAATTGGAAGCATTTCCAGCCATTCCAAAAGGTCTAAACAGAAGTTCACTATCTAGTCAATCGACTTCAACAAGGACCAAGTCAAAGAAGGAACGTTTATATTATATATTGAAAAATATGATCCATTTAATGACTTGTTATATGAACAGAAATGTATACAAGGCTCGTGCTAGGTTAAGTAATCTATCAGTATGACTATAAACAAATCTAGTGCAAAGTAAAAACAAAAGAATCAGACAAGGAGTATGCATCATAGAGGCCTGGACTCGAGTTCCGCACCACTCCCCCTCGGCCATCTATGTTGATGTTTGCGATCGTCGCGGTGATGTTTTAAATGAAAAATTATTTCGAGGGACCATTTTGTCTGTTCTGTACCGTCATTTTCTGAAATGAAAGAAATTGGATGAAGAAAAGTGCTAGGGTTTCAAGGATGCAGGCCAACCAATCTTACTGTTTAAGACATAAAACACAATGAAGCATACAGCTACTAATCCGAATAAGCAAGTTAAGGTAGCCTATTGAAATCAGATTGGCAAAACAGCCAAGCCAGCAAAAGAATGAGAAAATACAGCAGTTACTCTAGGTATCAGCGAGTGCAGATGGACAAGACTTTGACAACTCAGAACGACCACCAAAGAGACGATTATTTATTCTGGCAGAGACGATGACAAACATAATGACGGCGTGGCACTCGTACTATGCTAAAAAGCAAATACTTGTCTAACTGGTTGAGAACAAATTTAGAAAGACTGATTAAAGCTCGATTTGATTCATAGTAAAACTCGTAGTAATCCAATGTTATACACCAACAAATGATGCTACAGATTATAAGAAGGAAGCATTTTGTAACAACTTCAAATTAAAAATACCTGAATCAACCACACAGCACGACATCGAAAATATTAGTGGAGACCTCAATGTCAACATACGACATACATGTACAACACTCGGCCAGAGGTAAGCAGCGGGACCTCATGGTTTAGGTACAAGAAATCAGAATGAAATATATGTCGAGTTTTGTGAGATTAATGATCTAGTCATTGGTGGTATAATATTCCCACACAAAGACATACATAAAGCCACATGGTTTTACCCATATGGCATAACCAGAAACCAGTTGGATCACATGTTGATTTATCACCGTTACAGAAGATCATAACTCAATTTATGGGCCAACAGCAGGAGTGCAGATATTATTAGGTCCTTTGCAGTTAGAGGTCACGTGATCACAACCACCTTGGTCTGATTACTTATGATCAAATGATGTTCAGAAATGGAAAGAGCAGGTACAAATTAGTTAGAAGGCATAGTTTCAAGTCTCAGCATTAAGTACTTCAAAAATGACGCCGAATATAAAATCAAAATTTTTCTAGAAAAATGTATGTGAGCAAGCAGGGCTTGCTCTCCAGTCATGCAAATCCTTAGAAGATATCCTATATCCTGATGCTTGCCATTTTTTACATATTTGAAGAGTCAATAGCTGAAACTTTGCCTTTTTACCAATGTAAAATGCCACTTCTTAACGAAGAGCCCATGGTGGATGTCCATATTTGTAGATGCCTAGGATCAATCATTAGTAAAGATGGTGGGTCCAAAAAGATATTTAAGCAAAAAAAGAAAAAAAAAAAGAAAAGCACAAACAGCAATCAAAGGAAAAAAGGAGATGGGTGGGGATCCTGGAACATGCAAAGTGCAGAGCCAAAGGCAGAACGGTGTGGAGAGCAAATGTTGTTGGCACGAACAGAATGAATGATACTGATAATATACAGAAGATAAAAAGCAAAAATTCATGCGTTTTTTTAAGACAACATTGCTATATCTTAATCATAAACAATTTTTTAAAACGGTTGAGGTAAAATTTATTAAACCAACATGGCTTATTATGAGGCCAAAATTGTTAGAAAAGTTGAAGCCCTAGACCACTCTTCCCCCCAAAACAGGCTTTGCCTTAGGAAATTCTTATGCTGGGCCCCAAATCAGACAATATTTTGTTCATATGAATCCCCAGAGGTTGACAGTTGACTTGAAAATACAATATGACAGCAATGTAATATATTGTGAAAATGCCATGCACAGGTCGGAAAATGTGTTTAGTTCAAGAGTTAAAATAAAACTTGTTTACTTGAGTTAGGCACTCGCTATGCTTTGTTCCTAGAATTGAGCTAAAACTGATGAAATTGTTCGCCCTTTAGGGGTAGCATTTATAAAGGCAAAGAGTGAAGAAAACCCAGCACCTATTTATAGTAGAAAAGGGAAAATCTCGGGGGCGGATCCAGACCGTGGCAAACGTAGCTCGATCCACGGTCAAAATTTCCTCACTGAATTAACCTTTTTTCAGGATATTAGATGAATTATTTTAAAAACATACAAGAAATAAATGTTTTTTGGACAAAATGCCACCCTCAAAATGCTGGAAATGACGTTTCCAGGCACTGGTTGTCAAACATTTTTCCAGAGGGGCATACCCCCAGACCACCCTAGGTTTTAGTTGGGGAAAAGGGCATCCACAGTCTTATTTTCAGCTGGATCTGCCCCTGGTTTGCCTTGTTTGTCGAAACTAACTCATGGAATTGATGCTAGACTGGAGTATTCGAATTAAATCGTAATTGTTATTTCAATTTTCTCTCCCTTGCAACAATAACCCCCCACCCTCCCCTACCACAAGCTAACCTGATTCCCGAGATATTTAGGGAGCTCTGCTAGTGTAGCACTCAATGCAGTAGGTGCACTTGATAATTGCCCTGGTATTTCAATCACATCTATGTATTAAGCTATGAATTTATTTGCTTTCAAGCGACTGTCAAATTAAATAAGGCCATTCATTCAGGTCCCATGTATTTGTCAAAGGAAAACTGACAGTCTACTGTCAGACATCCCTAAAGCAGTTGCCATTTTGATGATATTGCTTACAGGAAATGGTCTACAAAGTCATTTTCTCAAGTTAGGGAACGACTGCTTTGAGCTCATTTCAGATTATTTTAACAAAGCGAAAAGTAAGTTCCTCAAACTATCAGCCGTTTACCTTGGCCTTAACAATAGATAAAGAAAGATAGCACCCAGCAGTAGGGATGGCTAAATGTGTTAAAAATAGGTAGTCTAAGACTGCATGTGGCTAGTGCAAGCAGAAAAGTTAATACGCATTCTGGGACTGTATTCACTCTCTCCTATGTTTAGCAAAAATAATGAAATATAGCTATAGCAGTATTAACAAATAATGAGAACTTTGGTGAAAAGTAAGGATTCTCAAGTTTAGTGAAAGAGGCGGTATATCAAGAAATAACAAATATCAGGGCTTCGAGAAAAAAATAATTTAACTCAGCGGCCGCGGAGTGATTTTTAGAGTGGAGAGGGGGGAGGGGGAAAATTTTTGAGTTTGAATTTTTCAGCATGGCATTACGTAACATAAAAAGCGTGTGCATCAACTTTTATTTATAGAAAACGAAATTAACAACTTTTATCAATGAAATGAACATTTACAACGAAACGGAAAATATAACTCATCATTTTAAACTATGTTATCATCGAAAGCTGAAACTTGCCAAAATATCGTTTACGGTTATCATTTCGTGCTACAAATTCATTGGCGACATCGATTAGATTTAGTTTATCAGTTCTGTCCTTACTGTATGTACATGAAGTATCGCAAGACTGTTAAAACGTGTTTGAGTATTTGTTGATCGAAGCCATGTCTTCAACCTTCTGGCAGCAGAAAATGATCTCTCTCCAGTAGCACTTGTGCAGGATTGACGTAAAGCAATTTGCAAATAGAGATTATCTCAGTTATCATACTCTTTTCTTCAGGAGATAAACTTTTTACTTTTTCCAAAATATCATTGAAACAAACTGCTTCCGAATCTTTCAAAAGAAATTTAAAAGTTGACAGTTGCGCGCATTTAAAATTGGATGTTTAGATCATCGCCATAATTTGTTTCAATGAATTTCATTTCAACAGAGACGTCCTCTCCTTTCAAACTCTTTAACAATAGGGATTCCAACTGTCCATACGCCAAAAAACCGGTCTGATTGAAACGTTCTGCAATTGGAGCTATCAACACATACAAAGCCTCGAAGTATATTCTTCTGTAATAATCATTTGCTGTTTCAGGAAAAGAGCCCTGCCCTTCTCCAATTTCATATCTTTGAGGAGCTCGTTTCCATCTGGGTAAAGCAGGTTCTGCAACTGTTCCGTGAATCTTGCTTTTGATTAGCACAACTTTCAAACGACTCATCATTCCTGAGACTCTGAATCACGTCTCTCGTTAACTTCGCCATTCTTTGCCCGCTGACGGCGGACATTTTTTCTTTCTGAAGAGTTTTAGAAAGGTTGTCAGTGTGTGCGAACAATATTTCACCAAGATTTAAGCCAAAAAAGAAATTAAAGCTGTTTATTTGAGACTGACAACCAAGTATCCTTTCTCTTACGTCTGGGTGCAGTTTGGCATCCTCAAGACATGCATGCCATTCCTCAAGAAGAGATGCATAGTTTACCAGGATCTGCTTGAAGCGTACAGCCCCATCTGGTTGGGCAAAAGAGTGTTATCCCTCCTACATCAGCATCATCACCTTCAATATAGGATTGATTTCGCCCAGGAGATTTTCACGTTTTGGAGAATATTTTATCAAAGTCACAATCTTTCTCGCCCTGCTCATTGCATCAGCTAGTATTCTGCAGTTTTTCGTTGTATCTTTAATGCTAAGGCTAAGAGAATGTCTATGACAATGAGTAATATAGACTTTCGGTTGAATATCTTGAAGTTGTTTTGCAACACCTTTTTTACAGCCAAGCATATTACTAGTTCCTTCGTAACACTGTCCTCTGCAATTAGACCACGACAGTCGATAACGCGCAAATGTATCTTTGATGACTGAAACAATAATTGTGTCAGAATTTATATTAGGAATGTTATAAAAACCTAAAAAATCCTCGTTGACTTCAAGACTGTCATTTGTCCATCAAAAACATAATGTTAGCTGCTCCTTGTTGGGTGTGTCTGTGTATTCGTTAGCTATTGTCGAAAAAATGTAACCAATATCTTTCACAATTGTTTTGACAATTTGATGACTCATAATTGTACATAGTTCGTTCCGAATGTCGTGGCTAGTATATTTCAGGGTTGCCACTATTTACTTGATGTGAAATTCAAGGACTTTTCCATGACTTTCCAGGACCTTTTCAAGGAAATCCAGGA
>JANCMA020028221.1:0-16805 GCA_024336925.2 Zoanthus solanderi
GTCTAAGGCCCGGCACAGCCAGGCACAAATTCTTTGCTTAAACCCCGTCTAACCCCCGCCTAATGCCCGGGGTCGGGTGGGCGGGGGTTCACATTGACTGCTGCATTACTTTTTAGTTCTTTGTTCGGGCCATTTGGGTTTTGTTTTCTATTTCTTAAATTCCGTGAATAAAAAGCATTGACATGATTCTCCATGAAAAAATGAGAAAATTAAAACTTAAATTAAAACTGGAAAAGTAGCAAACGAAAACAAGAAGTAACCACTTACGTAGAAGGTTTCTTGACAGAAGAAAGTGGTTTGCTAAGATCATCGTCGTCTGAATCATTTATTTCCTAGAAAGTAAAAAAAACAAAACTTTTACGACTTCTGTGAGTTTCTACAGTTTAAAAGCTTTTTGTTCCAATCCATTAGGAGTATTTTAAACGACATTTCAGTGATCATAAATGATATGCTATGCCTGTATTACTATAGAAACAATTAGATCATTTTTACATTGTTGTGAAAAGTAGAAGACTGACGTTTAGGGATATAGTCCTTCGTCCACCAACAACAACCATGTGATATCCTCTGTAAGTTTTACACCGTTGTGAAAAGTATAAGACTGACTTTACGGACTGTAGTCCTTTGTCCACCTACAACAGCCATGTAATATCCTCTATAAGTTTTACACCGTTGTGAAAAGTAGAAGACTGACGTTTTGGACTGTAGTCCTTTGTCCACCCACAACAGCCATGTGATATCCTCTATAAGTTTTACACCGTTGTGAAAAGTAGAAGACTGACGTTTCGGACTGTAAACCTTCGTCCACCCACAACAGCCATGTAATATTCTCTATAAGTTTTACACCGTTGTGAAAAGTATAAGACTGACGTTTTAGACTGTAGTCCTTTGTCCACCCACAACAACCATGTAATATCCTCTATAAGTTTTACACCGTTGTGAAAAGTAGAAGACTGACGTTTCAGATTGTAGTCCTTTGTCCACCCACAACAGCCATGTAATATCCTCTATAAGTTTTACACCGTTGTGAAAAGTAGAAGACTGACTTTTCGAACTGTAGTCCTTTGTCCACCCACAACAGCCATGTGATATCCTCTATAAGTTTTACACCGTTGAGAAAAGTAGAAGACTGACGTTTCAGACTGTAGTCCTTTGTCCACCTACAACAGCCATGTAATATCCTCTATAAGTTTACAGCGTTGTGAAAAGTAGAAGACTGACTTTTCGGACTGTAGTCCTTTGTCCACCTACAACAGAAAGTAACAGTGAGTAAGAATAATAATAGTTATAGTAGGAGCAGTACTGGAATGCATTCACTCCGACAAAGGACTAAAATTCAAAACGTTAGTCTTGTACTTTTTATGACGGTGTAAAACTTTAAAAAAAAAATTCTGAATTTAATATTTCAGTAATCAGACAATTTATTTTAGCGCAATGGATTAATCAATTTCAGAACTACTAAACTTTAAGGTTAGGATCAGGAAGAGGTGAATTTGGAAAATCAAAGTATTTTACCTGGACATTTCTTTTCTTGGTTACGGACACAAACGCTGCAAGTGTTAAATATTGTTAGCTTCACTTATAGAATATTTCTCTTGAGGATACAGAAACATTTGAACGACTCGAACCATAATTACTCACAATCCGTAATTTTTCTACTACTGGTCGAAGCTTGTGATGACTTTCCTCGGCTGCTTGCGCCTCTGGATCCCCGAGTGCCACGGCCACCCTTGCCTCCCCTCCCCCCACGGCTGCCTCTTCCTCCCCTACCTCCTCGTCCACCTACAACAAGCAGTAACAGCGACAGTTAATAACAGTAATGGTTATAATAGGAGTAGTAATGGTATTCCGTGGAAGTAGTAAAAAAGGAAAGTACTAAAGTAGTAAAATATATGTGGTGGTGGTGGTGGCAGTAGTAGTAATAGTAGTAGTAGTAATAGTAGTAGTAATAGTAGTAGTAGTAGTAGTAGTAGTAATAGTAGTAGTAGTAATAGTAGTAGTAGTAGTAGTGGTAATAGTAGTAGTAGTAGTAGAAGTAGTAGTAGTAATAGTAGTAGTAATAATAATAGTAGTAGTAATAGTAGTAGTAGTAATAGTAGTAGTAGTACAGTAGTTATTATTGTTATTATTAGTGGTATTGATAGTATTGTTGTGATTACTATTTTTTAGTATTTTTCTTATTTTAAAAATAATTTTGCGCTTTGCGACATTTCGCAGTTTTGATATTGTAACCAAGTCTATGATTATTCTTGCAGTCCGATGCTTTTGTGAATACCAAAGTCAGCGACAATATATTTGGTCCCTGGGAGCTGTTTACCAAGATGTTGTTCTACTCCGTTTCAACTGCAACTCTTTGTGGTAAAACTTTGTGCTTTAACGATATAAAATCTCTTGAAACGACACAGGACTTGAACATTTTATTACCTCACTATGGTACAAGAGCGACAATACGATAATAGGACTTTTTAAAACGATTCAGTATCTCACGATATGTTACCTTGATATTCAGGCTTTGACGATATAACATAGCCCAGTAACATAAAAGTGTTTGAACATTTCAATACCTCACGGGACGTTATCTGTCATGGTACAAGGGGCACAACACGATAATAGGATTTCGATTATTCAATATATCACTATATGTTATCTATCATGGTACAAGGGGCACAACACGATAATAGGATTTCGATTATTCAATATTTCACGATACGTTACATATCTTGATTATAGGGCTTTGAGGTCACAATATCCACGATCAAGTATTTAATGTCATGCGTTACTTAGGGCTGCAACGATACAAAATTTCGTAATACTACACATCCTGGTGTTGGGACTTAGTCACGATACGTATACTAGGCTTATAACTTTTCAAGTTTCCACCTTTTTCTTGTTTTGGCTGACGATACGATACTAGGGCTACAACAATTCAATATGAAATGAGACGATAATAGGGCGATAGAAGGCTTAAGATGCGATACTAGGGCTACAACGATACAATATGAGATGACACGATAATATGGCGATACTAGGGCTACAACGGTACAATATGAGGTTACACGTTAGCGATACAAGGCCAACGATACGATACTTGGGTTGTTTTAGATTTCGTAAAATTACATGTAAACTATTTTAATCCATTACTAAACCAATACACAAAAACGTATTGACATGCTGCCTTACTTTTCTTTACTGATGTTATTGTTGCTTATAATTTATTTTTTGTAACTGTCTTGAAGGAGCTTCATCTGTTTCACCCAATGAGTGGTACGTCGAACTTGTGACAGGAACGCAGGTATCCCAGCTTTATTACATCCCTTTAAAGGTTTCACACCATATGTTATACTGTTTTGTAAAACTAGTCTTTTTTTGGCAAAATTACATTTAATCTTGCAACCCGCCTTGGAGAGTCATCAAGTCGTTAAAACACCTACTAGAGGGAGGAAACAAACTGCCAGGAAACAAATTCCGAACCTGGACAATCCGAGTGTTGTGGCGTTTTGGAGCCAGTCCTTATCCTCGATTTCTGTCATGTTAAGCGGATAAGATTCATACAATGCCCCCCTCCTACTACCTCTGGATGGCACCCTAATCCATCGCAGGTTAACTCCTGTCAAACACTTGTACTCATCTACAAACCTCGGAAGGATGGAAAGCTGAGTTTCATTTCACGGAAAAGAAGGCCACACTAAGTTTCAAATCTCGGCAGAGCCGGGATATTGAACCCAGACCTTGGCTATAAGGCAAGGGTCTTACCATCTACGCCAACCACTCCACTAAACCGGAGGCATCTACCAATTCTTCCCACGGCAGCTTGCTTGCTTCATCACTGCTGGATCATGCACAACCACGGGTAACAATTCATCTTCGAGGACTTCCAGTGGGTCGCCTTAGTGCTGGAAAATGCTCCTTTGAGATTTCTCAGTGCTTTTTAGACTGATATGCACAGTTCAACTGATGTGCTCTTTTGCTCTTTACTCGTTCTGGAAATAGTAGTAAATAGCAGTAGCGGCAGTTGTATTTATATTAGAGGTTGTACTTAGAGATAGTGGTAGTAGTAGTGGTAGTAGTGGTATTAGAAGTAGTAGTAGTGGTCGTGGCAGTGGTAGTTGTAGTAGTGGTATTAGAAGTAGTAGTAGTGGTCGTGGTAGTGGTAGTTATAGTAGTGGTAACAATGGTGGTAGTGGTAGTTGTAGTAGTAGTAGTTAATGTTGTTGTAGTAATAGTAAAAGTAGTAGTAGTAGTAGTAAGATTGGTAGTAGTGGTCGTTATAGTGGTAGTGGTAGTTGTAGTAGTGGTAGCAATGGTAGTAGTAGTAGTAGCAGTAGTAGTAGTAGTAGTAATAGTAAAAGTAGTAGTAGTAGTAGTAGCAGTAGTAGTAGTAGTAATAGTAGTAGTAGTAGTAGTAGTAGTATAAGTAGTAGTAGTAGTAGCAGTTGTGGTAGTAGTAGTAATAGTAGTAATAATAAAAGTAATAGTAGTAGCAGCAGCAGCAGCAGTAGTAGTAGTAGTAGTAGTAGTAGTAGTAGTAGTAGTAGTAGTAGTAGCAGCAGCAGCAGTAGTAGTAGTAGTAGTAGTAGTAGTAGTAGTATGTGTTCCATAAGGCCCTTTACTGTAAGTATATATTGGTGATATTGTTGGTATTAATATTAACGTTTTGGTTATTTTTATTTCTTGCGTTCTTTTCAAAACTTTCAGAATATTTGACTCCTAAACTCTGTTCTTTTATAGATGTTAATGAGCTATGTATACTTCGCTTCTGTGCTCTTCATGGCCGTTCATCCTCCCAAGAAGCAAATCAAGTGTAGAGTGGATAAATCTCGTGACAGCTTTGTTAAAAATGTTTAGTTCCTATATGGTAACAAAGAGGATTTATGGTTGATTTATGGACCACATTCCTAATGCAAAACCTGTTTACTCCTAGTGTGTTTACCCTCCTCTTTGCAGTCTGATTATTGGCGTAACCATGTAGACCTGATTGTCATCGAAACCATATACGTCAAAAGTTTTGTCAAGACAATTTAAACCTATTTTCGATGCACGCATTGTTGTGGTCCAGACCACGAAGAAAGAAACTTAGTTATTACGTCATTTTACTCGCCCCAGTCTTTTGTGGGGGCAAAAACTGTAAACCTGATGAATAAATAAGACAAAATATGACAGAGCAACACTTTCGCCGCCATAGAGGCCTAAAACTGGCAAAAAGTTGCGTGTTGCATTACAAAGATAAAATTTAAAATAACTTTGAAGAAGGACGTCGCTTAGATTACTCTTAGGTAATTCCAGCTGGAAAAAGACTCATATAACTGTGCCATATTATAATAATTAACAATTAGAATACAAGCTCGCAATTTCTATCGCCTGATAGAATGACGAGGGTGAAGCCCGTGTCATCTGAGTGCGAGTATTCTAATTGTTTTAGTAGAAATCTCTGAAGAAAAAACAAAAGAACAACGATACTATTTTACAAAAATATTTCTTTTAAATAGTCTCGTTTTTTGTGGTAAATTAACATTGTTACCGAAAAATCCTCCAGCCTGCTTTGCGCGGTTGGTTCATATATAAAGTATCTCGATCCGCAATGTCTACCAGTTTAAGGAAACCGGTTCTACTTAAGTTCTACCGTTTAAGCAATCTTAAGTTCGATTCTTTGATTCGTTTAGGGCATTTAGATAATTGTTTGCTATTATAAATGCATCTTCGTTCGAAAATTTAAAGCTGAACTGAGAAAATCAGAAGGAAATCTGGGATAACACTCTCACTCTTTGACAGGAATCTTGAACGAGTTGTGTGTGGAGGATGTTAGTTTTGGTCTGAATTGTAGTTGTACTTGTGCGCAGTATCCGTGAGTCGTCTCATTGAGACTTTTGATTGATTATGGCTCGAGAGTTTACTCAGAAATCTGACTTGAACTAATTTTGACCATTTGATCGCGTAAAGTATCCGTGGGTCAAAAACGGTCTGTGGGGCCCCCTCTAAGGAAGGTCTTAGGCTACGCTCTCAATGAATTGCTCTGATGAAGGGCTAGCGCTCGAAACGTTAGTTTTGTATTTTCAATACGTGATAATTAAACTTTACATCCTACGGTTGGTTAAACCACGTGCATTAGTTACACCCCCAAGCACTTCAAGACTGTTGATCTTGTAATGTTCATAAATAGCATATTGAAGTTTCCAGCTGTGTCGTCAGGCTTTCTTTGATTTTTGTTAGTTTGAGCGGTTGAACGAGTATAAAGGATCTGCCCTTTGGTCTCTGGAAATTTTATCTAACATAGCCATAAGTTAACACAGAGACTTTCATTAATATGTTTTGCTTATAGTCCAAAGGAAAACCTGGTAATGTGTAGAAAGTGCATTTTTAAAAGAGAAATCTGACTGGAATTTCTATACTATTAAATGTCACAAAAAATCTCCAAATACAAAATACCATTCCACATTCCCCTTTCTCGCTTGTTCCTCCGCGTCGTTTGGTGCTCACGAAGTCACATGATACGGTAAGTCAGTGAGCAATAGGCCTTTTCAGAAACGAGTCGGAGACTGTTTGCGACACAAAACCGTCTAGGATTGTTGCCCGGGACGCTTGTTGTGTATTTGTTGTTGAAAAGACTGAAGGTTTGCTAAATATGCCTATTAAAATGTAACTGCTGAGCAACCTGCAACAGAAGTCATCGCAAATTTACTCCAGATCTTAAGTTTTATTGAAGGAAAACGAACGACTTCAGAAGTTTGTTGGTTTTTACTAAATTACATGTTTTTTTGGATCTGACACGATACTCAAAGAAAAAGTCCAGTTTAATCCTTAAACGTTTTTTTTGTTTGTTTTCATTGTAATTTTAGTGATTTTTCGCGTTAGAATATGAGGTTGGAGAAATTAAAAACACCTACCATTAAATACTGTTACACCAAACTTTGTTGCCATCTTTGTGTTCTCCTCCTCGTTCATTGAAAGAATTTCCTCTTCGGAAACTGAAGCGAAACGGGAAGCCATTTTGTTTTTCTTCGGCTGATCGCAGGTGAATAGTACTTGGCTAATCCGAGTTTGCCAGTCTGCGTGCGCTAAAAGTACTATTAACTTGTGTTGTATATACCAAAGTTAGTTTATGTTTTGACCTCTTAAATTATCTTACGCGGTACAGTTAATTCTGATTTTTTATTGCCTTTTAATTTGAAAATAAATCCTAAAATACCAACTGACCTCTTCTTGAGCAAAACGGGAAAGAACGACCTAAACGTGCTCGAATTGCTCACGGGTTCTGGGTACATATATTTAGTATAAACCTACTAACACGCATCCTGCATTCTGATTGGCTACTCTACTAGAGGTCTATTTGTGGTAGCCTACTAGTAGAGAAAAGATGGCGGATCAAAATAGTAATGAGCCCCCAGAGGATTTCATTGATATTTTAATTTGTACATCCTTTTTGAGCGATTAGTAGGCTTATACTAAAACAATTAGTCCTCTCGGCCTCATGGACTATTTTGAATAGCCCATTCCGCATACGGCCTCATGGGCTATTGACTCGTAGTCCATTCGTCCTCGAGGTCTAATTGTTAAATAGCTAATCAGCAAAGGTCTGCTGTCCTCGCCTAGAATCTCAGCGCGACCTCACTGCCACAGCTAAAAATGCAAACAGTCCCAGTTGGGGTAAGAAAATGGAAATTAATGCCGCTGAAGTTTTTTTTATTTGTTTAATTTACAAAACCATTTTACAAAGCTCGAACAGAAATAAAGAAAGTTTTGCTCTTTGGAGATTGAAAATCAATTTGTACAGGCTACAGCCTATCCAAGATTTCAAAAAAGGTTTTGGAAATGAAGGTTGAATCATGTACTCAAAAGCTATTTTAAAAGAAGTCTTTAGTGAGATTCGCTGCTTTTTGGGAGCTATAATCTGTAATGCAGTAACCACAGAATTGAATTGACGGACGTACGGTATTTACATCCTGCTAGCAATTTCTGTTCACCGAAGTCTGTCGACAGATTTACTCTCCAGATTTACTCTCCAGACTTACAATCAACCCATCCATTGCTTCGCCATGAATGGTTTTTAACTAAACCTAATTTTGGAAGTTCAAAAAAGGGATTTGGAAATTTTTGGACTTCAAACGGATCGTTGTGCGAACCTGGTTGCACAAACTTTAATCTCTTCGTATTTTAAAACTCCAACAATGAAGATTTTTCATTTAGACGAAGTGCAACTTGATTTCCAATTGTCATTGACATTATATTGGAGGCAGATTGCATCTTAACGAGGGGCAACCAATGACCTTGTGACCGAGAATAAGCAAATTATGATTAAAGATTATTATCAAAGTTGTTTTCTTTTGACGATACATTCATAATAACAAAGTGTGCAAGATTTGTTAAAAACCTGTCTGAAAAAGACAAACGTAAAAACTTAATGCTTGATTAGAGCTCGTTGATATTTTTCTTTATAAAGTTGATATAGCTCTACATTTGTTCATTGGAGAATCCATTGGTATTTTTTTATTGTAAGACCAAAAGTGACAGAAACGCGTTCACAATTAATTTCAAATTCCGGCACTGAAAGAATTTTTAAACAGTTTAAACAACTTGGTTCATGAGGAATAAGGGAAATGTGTAACTTAGAGATTAAAGGGGAGTAATTTATATTTCTGCACAGTAAACGAAAAAAATTTTTAACAGTGCCAGAAGCTTTGGTAAACACCTTTACTGACAAATGCAAATACATAAGTTTGTTTACACCCGACACTGATAGAGTTGTTACTACTTAGTCTACGTTCTATGAATTGAAGTTTATTTTAAAAATCAATAATTGTCTGAACTGAAACGGAAATGAACCAAACTTCTTGCGCATGTACATTAGAAATGATTCAATTTGACTTGTGTTTTGTATTTTTTATAAAAGATAGATCTTGGCTTGCTCCCAAAACCGGCCGAGACCAAAATAACATGGTATTTTGAATATCTTCTGTTAATTGTTTATTTTTTTGCATAAAATTTGCGACCCATATCAAAATTTTCGTGTTCAAGAATTGATTGATAGATGTCAAATGGCTAAAATTTGGAAAGCCGGCTTTCAGCCAACCTGGGGTCGATGACCATTGACATTTGAATCGATGCTTTTGTTTTTCTAAGTAATAAATAAAAAAGGGAAGTAACTGTTTTGTGGATATAAATGGTAATTAAGTTCCGGAAGAAGAAGAATCTTTTCCTCCCCATCGCAGTAACGAGAAAATTATTGTTAATTATTGTCGCCTCTTAGTCTTACGAGAAACATGGAGAAAGATATCCCTTCTTGTTCCTGGTTCAGTCAGGCAAACTGCTCCAGGTATATCCCGAGCGAAGAATTTTGTGCACTTAATGCACAATTTACGTGAGTCTGCTTTTTCATGTCTATAAGAAAATCAGCCTTTTATTTTATTTGAACTCTTAACGTTTTTAAGTTGTTCTTATTACGATCATTGTTAGTTTGATCGGTTGCAGGACGGTGCAAGCCTCCATTAAGCCTGAACTAAGCCGTCGCAAGAAAGGTAATCACTGATTGTTTTGCACCTTGAAAAAATCAAGGAAATAAAATAAAATTATAGGATATTATTTAACACATTGCACTAACTCATTATGCTATATCAAAGTTTGTTTTGTGCTCAATGGCTAAAGTTTTTTCGCTTTGTAATTCTCTAAAAGATAACAACTGGTTTTACTTGACCTGCGTGCAGACCTCCTTGTTCGCTGGCGCTTTTTACTTTTACGCATCATAAATGAATGAAATATCTTGTCCCATTGCATTTACTCCGTCAAACGATGGTCTCTTAAAAGAATATGTAAAGGAAATGGTTTAAGCCCTTTACTTTTACAATGTTTACGAATGTAATATATAACCATCATAATTTAGCAGTTGAACTTTTAAATGAATAACCACGGGACAACAATTCCGCCGGTATACGTTGGATCAATTCAATGATCAAGTTGGACTCACAAAGTTATAAACGAAAAATTAAAAAGAATAACCAATACAACGTAGAATTAGGAGTTTTATAATACAATATTTCGGCTAGCCATACTAGCCTTCACCATTCTTCATAATTTAGCACCATGTATGTAGTTTTACATTTTATTAAGTTTGAGTTCAGATGAAATTGTGAAATTTTTCATTCTTTTATATTCAGGAAGTAATTATTCAGGTTTAAAGATAGATAAAACCATTTACATTACTTTTGACGACTAAAACTGGTTAACGACCCAACGTCTGGTAAAATTGGTAAACCCCGGAATGTTAACGGTTGGAGATTTAAGGCTGAGCAACTGGGGAACTTTCCTTCCCACTCTGGCCGAGAAAAGGGACGATAAACAGTTAGGATTTTTATTCTTAATCATCTATCAGAACCTTTATAAAAACAAACCAAACCTTAAACACTCATGGATAATGCAATCAAATTCCCTCAAATTTATTGTCTTTTAACGCTAGCAGTGAAACCAGTAGTTGCTACTGAAGTTAGATGAAGGCCTGCTCAATTATTCAAACGAAATAGTAAAAAAAGCTACTTGCTACAAGTTTATTAGAGAAAACTACAATACAAAACATAGAAATCAAACTTTATCTTCCTTGGAAAGTGATCGCAGTTATTAACATATCCGCCTTTGTGCTCATTTTAAAAACGCAATGCGAGCGGACGGATTTTCATTTTGATATATGTCCGAGTTTTCTCATAGACTGCCCTGTGGCTTTCGGGACCATTTTATATATAGTTAAGCTTATATCTTTAACGCAATAAAAAAGTGATATGTTTGATATTAATTTTTTTGCTATGCATGCAGACAAATCACTATTCAATGGCCTAAAAACAAGTCATAATATAATTACCAAAGCTTATGGCGTTAATTGGACCTTTATAAAAGTTTTCTTTAATTACTTGCCACCCTAAAGTTTTTGACTCATTAATTAGCTGCTAATCAGCTCGAGTTCCCAGCTAGTAGTTGACTAAATGCCGAAGTGGTATACCCTTCGTCGTCAGACTTTATGATTACAGCATTTGATTTTAGTCATCAATCGCCAGTTTCAATTGAATTTTTTCAAATTCGGTTTTCACATTGACTCAGCATCCCACAAAATACATTTTGTTTTTGTCCCAGATATCAAAGACGAAAAGTTTAACTCGACACTTTTTCAGGTAAGTTCAGACTTAAACATACTTTGGTTATGTGATTCTTTTGTCTTCCCAAATACCGGCTGTGAATTTTATCAGTATCGCCTATTATTTTGAATATTTTTTTGTTTATCCAGAAAACAACTTTATCTTAACTTTTCTGAGTTAAACTGATCCTAATTTTGTAAACTGTTTTTTTATCAGATACGATAAGCCTTAAATCTTTCGACAGTGATCTTTCTCTAGCTCTCTGTATGTGTATGAGGCAGACAGTGGAAGATAACTGCAAAAATTCTTCCCCAGATTCAAAATACGCGACGCCGCCCTCGAACGAGTACAATGGCGTCAGATTTCTACAACGCAGTTATAGCTGACGGTTCTCCTTGGCATAGAAATGGACAGTACATTTGACGACGACGTATGTTTAGAGTTTATGCTTTTGAGAAAATGATTTTGCTTACACATACTACGAGTGAGTTCTTCAAGCAAATCCGGAAGTTTTTACTAAGTGAGTGTTGGCTGAAATTCAGTAAGCTTTGTCGGAACTTTTACAAACTTTTAAAATCTCCAATGGCTTTGTCACGCAAAGCAAACCAAATCGACATTTTGAGAGCGTCTTTTGTGCAACCATTGTCTGAGCTTGTCTTTTAATAGTGATTGTGACTTCTAATGAGCAAACAATCTTAGCGACTTGTTTGGCTTCCAAAACAAAGGATATTTATCAAACGCATAATCTGATACCCTGTACTTTCTTAGTTTTATAAGAAAACCGCATTTTCCTTACAAAAGAGGAACTTGGTCTCTTCAAGTTTTAGATATCATAAATAGGATGCTTCGTCGGAATAATTTGATCAATTTATAAGTTTTACACCGCGTTGAAAAGTTAATAACTGACGTTTCGGCCTGTAGTCCTCGTCTTAGCAAAGGGTGGGGCCGAGGAGGCCATTAGCAACAATTTGATACATTTATAAGTTTTACACTATGTTGAGAAGTTGGTAACTGACGTTTCGGACTTAAGTCCTTCGTCGGAGTGAATGTTTGGGAGAATCAGGGCCTTAGCCGCCAGTTTTTACCTCAACTGGCTTTGTTGCTACTACTATACTGCTTCACAGCAATTGCCCCAAGTCTGAGTAAAACGGGAAATATTTTATTAGTTTTAGACACTCTGATTTGTTTTAAATGTCGAGGAAATACGTTTTCAGACAAACTAATTTTCAAATACCCCGCGTGCATTTTCCGGTTTGCACCTTCAGCATTCAGTTTTCCAAGGCTTGCTATAGCCCTGCAAGTAGATTTTGTCCCAAGCTGACAACTTAAATTTACTTTCCTTGTTTTTCCTTTCCTGCAGATGTTGATATTCTGCTTAAGCTCTCGTGTGTTTGTATTTATCGTAGGGATTTTTCACCAGAAGATCTGCTAATTTACTATGCAAACTTCAAAGGATTAGTGGTTTACTGCATTTTAATACACACAACCAGTCATGAATGCACAAAAAATATTAAGAATTTGTCAATCAAAACTTCAGCCGTTGACGCGTACTAATTTGCCATTCTGACTGCGCTCGTGATTTAAGCCTTGAATAAGTTTCTTTACAAAAGTTGTATTTTATAATTAAGACCAAGAATTTCTTCAAATTTGAGCAAAACGTAAATATATTGAAAATGTCACTGTTTCTTCCAAAGTATAAAACCATTCTATATGTATTTTAGAAATGTTCTAGCTTAGGTTAAGTTGCGACACTGATATTAATCAGTAAAAGACGTCTTGCTGTTTTTCAAAACAACTACAGTTTTGGGGGAATACAAAATAAGTTAAAAGTTTGCCACGTTTTGCTTTTACGATTAGCTATCCCGCGGCATCACTGCTTACGTTCTTGTTCAAATTTATATAAATAACTAGTATTTTTTGTCTACTTTACGACTTACTTCAGCGGTTCTTTTTGAAAAAAGTGTTCAGTAACTATAAATATTTGCCATTTATTCGATTTGTTAGACCTATGCCATCAAACATTCAACTAAAATTCTTCTTAGTTGAAGACTACGTAAAAGGTTTTTAAACTAACTAGAACTGTTTTTTGTGCCTTGACGATTAGAATTAATTTTATACGTAAAGAGATTGGATTCTGTTATTTTCCCATACAAAATTTTGAGCTATTGTTTTCCAAAGAACTTCAGTTTTTGATGAACTAAATGTAAAAGTTAGTTTACGGTCTGTTCTGTTTACTGCTGGACGTGTTGTCGTTAGGGGGATTCGCGCTGAAGCGCGTTAAGGAAGCCTCTGTTAAATATATATTCCTATTTTAAAAGTATTTTGTTAAAACAATAAATCAACTAAGGAACTATTGCAGCTTTTGTATGGTAATTTGCCATTTTGAGACAATTGATAACTTTGTTTTTATCGTCGAAAGCAAACACGTTTAGCTTACTACTTAAAATATCTCCCGACTCCATTAACAGCTGTCACCACAAACATCCACAAATGATCAGGAATTGATTGATTTTGTGTACAGCTAAGAAAGTGTCTTCGGTAAAAATTTTATATACCTGCGTTTTTCATATACACTCAGTTTTTTTTATCAAGAACAAACTTAATGCAAATAGTGAGGCTCAAATCAGAAAAAATTAAGAAATATCTGAGGCTAAACTGACGGAAATGTTTAGAAAAAAAACTTTAAACGAAACTTTGCACCTTTGTCTGTGATAATAGCCACTCATACCACTGAAACGACGTCTCTTGCACGCACACGTGCACTTTCTTGCACTATCTTTTCACAAAAAAGTACTGAAGGCCCTCTCTGCCTATCTCAACTGAATCACAAGAAGCGTACAAGAGCAACTAAGGGCGTTATAGTTGATTTTCAGCTCAGTATTGAAAACGTGGCAGTTAAGAACGAATTAAGAACATATTGAGCCAAACGTTTACTGGCTCTCAATAAAAAAAAGTGTAAAAGATTCAGCAAATCTTTGTAAAGCAATCTAATTTTTGGGACCAGGCTGACTTTTCATAAATTTTTGAAGATTTTAATCTCTTACATATAATAACGAGCATTTATTAAGGCAGAGTTTTTGAGATGTTGCCTTGCTGTCGCACGTATGCTATTTCTAAAGAGAAATACAAGGTGTGACTCTGGTAGACGTAACATCAAATTTTACTTGCATATTTTTTACAAAATAACAACACAGAAGTCGATTGACGATTGTTGAAACCTGTTGCGCCAGTTGTGATCTCTGGTTCGATTACCATTGAAGCCTGAAAATCTGTCCATGTTTCTCTTTTGCAGTTGCTTAAATTTCGTATATAACCGCCACATTCATGAATGAAAGTCAATATGGGCGATGTTGCGCATACGTACATTAACTGATAAATACTATTTTGCAATTTTCTGAAGCGTATAAATTAAAACTTTTTGGCATGATCTTAGATTTCGGCCGTTTACATGTCAGCTTTACATTCACAGTATGAGACCTCTCCTTATAAAAAGAGTGTAAAGTGTAAATCAATAATTATTTCTGATAATTCAATAAACGCTGCAGCAAAAGATGCCACAAAACGTACCAGATATGGCAAAAATCATCTTCGTTGTTACATAATGTAACTCACAGCAAGAATACGGTTTTTTTCTGCATTAATTTATTCGTTGCCTTCAAATAAATAACACTCTTGCTTATAGTAAAAAGTGCATTGAAGCTTTGCTTTTAAGCAAAAATAAATCTGTCCTGGATTTGAATCAACACCATCGCATTCACACTATGACCTTCCCGTTTCGATTCATCCTTTATGAACGCCGTGTACAAAGAACTAGGAATTTGCATCCGCTAACAAACAAAAGTTGATATCTTAACGTTTCAGCAAACTAATCAGGAATATACTTCCTGCAAATGCAAAGCGGAAAAACTATTGAAGCGAAATGAAATGTAGAATTACGCTTATTTAAATTTTTTAAAAAACACTATTTCTTACAATTTAAAAATTGTAAAAAACTTGCAAGACTGGTAAATTTGGAACATGCACAAGCGCTAAGCATAGAAATAGTGCCCTAGTGATCCTGCAGAAAAATATTATTTTAAGTTTGACACTGTCGAAAAAGATAAAAACACCGACGTTTCAAACAAAAGTTCAATTGTTTATTGAAAACACGGCCAATAAAACCTTTGATAGTTATTGTGCTAGTACTAAATTGTTTCAGCTACTGAAAATTGGCACTAAGATCATATGGCATATGAAACGTTCATCCATTTGTTATTAAAATATATTTACTTGTCGTACAGCTTTGTATTCTTCAACCAGTTTGTTACGGAAAACTAGAGGCGTGGCTGGACAGAATAACTCGCAGGGCAGCTTTGAGTTGTACCAGAGAACTTTAATGCTGGAAACAGTGTTTGCGACTACCCCAAGTAGTCAAGTTTACAAGTTCTTTTATACTATTTCTTAAGTAGAGAGACATATACAGACACTGTTGAGACACAGAGAGTGTTTTCCTGCGAAAGCAAAATTTTGATACACCAGAAGAAAAGCTCTAATTTTTATATCTACATAAAGCGTATATTTCTAAGATTATTTTCGTATAATTTTCATTTTCATTTGAACGCGAAAACTATGAAAACTATCAAACAGTTCTAGGCATGTTGTGGATGCTAGATCCGGCTAAATGTATTTACTTCAGTGTCTGTAGGGTGCATTAGAGAGCGGTGCGACAGAGGGTGTGTACTTAGATAAGGGTGTTTTGTATCCCTTTCTATTAGTGTTGATGAAATTTGAGTTTTGCGAAACGTGTGCAAATAAAATGTCTGTTTATGGGTTTTGTTGGAAATCACATTTCTTCATCTCAACTTTTTGGACAAGATGTTTCTCTGATTTTACTACGTGAGATTTGTCCGAAACTCATTCCGAGAAAATACCAAAAATAAAGGAACTGAAATGCATGTGTCGTAACCATGCATCACTCTGAAATTCAAAGGTACTTAACTCAATTTATTATCAGCGTGGGAAAACTAAAAGTTCCCAAACTGATTCTATTTTTTGGACTGTCCTAGTAAACAAAACAGACTACTATCCATTCATGATAATGTAAACAACCAATTAAGAAATACTTTTGTGCTCGCTAAAATTGACTAGATTTGTTACTTAACAATATTGAAATGACGACAAAAGTAAAATTTTCAGTTAACAACACATGCAGACATATTATGATCTTTTGCAATGTATTGCATGTAGTCGGCTGTTATAAATTTTGAGGAAAACATTTAGAATCTGTAGAAGTTCCACACAGTTTCGCTTTATAACAACATATGTGAACAAGCTTATTTCGCTGATCATGGATTGTGTAATGATAATTTTATGTCATTATCATAGGACGATCGGCGAAAAGTATCTTTCATTGTTTCATATTTTGTTTTTATTGAATTAAAAGATAGCGTGACCAAAACACTAAAACTCTTTTTGACTTTTAGAAATTTTGATAAATTAAAAAAAATTGCATGAAACATATGCTTCACGCATTCATTTCGTGTTCTGCTTGTATACAGTGATAACATCAAAAACACTAAATCAAACTTAAGCGAGTGAACAACTTCTCTGCATGTGCTCCCACAAACAAAGGGTTTTGTATTTTCCAAAAGCTTCATTATTTATAATCCACAATTGGCCGTGAAATATTGTTTTCTGGTAGAAGAAAAACAAATT
>JANCMA020028317.1:0-39527 GCA_024336925.2 Zoanthus solanderi
CTAATCGCGACATGAAAAAAAAAAGAAAAAAGAAAAAGAAATCGAACCCAAACGTTGACTCGTGGTACCACGAGTAAAAATCTCAAAAAGTAGAAAGAAGCAGACAACGTGGAAAGCTTTCTGTTTTAAAAAGTAAGCTTTCATTATGTTAAACTCAGTTGCGCATGCTTTCTCTTAAAACGCAGCAAACAAAAGCGTTTGCTTTGCTTTTAGGTTACTCGCCGAGTTACACTTTCCAGTTTTTGTGTTATCAAATTCACGAAGGTTCTATTTTAAAAATTTAGTTCATGTGCAGCTTTTTTGTGTTGATTTCTATTCAACTGTATTTTAACTACACCCTTACGTACCACGAATTGTGTACTTATTTATTAAATTATTAACTTATTCAAATTCTTGCTTAAGTTCGTAAACTCATATATCGCGCACCTGCATGCAGGGAATTCAGATTGCATATTAAAAGGGTTAGAGACTGTTTCAATTCACGTTTTTGCCTAGTGTAGTATTCAAGTCTGTCGTTCATTGTGTGGCCAGGCGTGCATCTATTTGTAAATAAAACATTCTCTAACCCTTTAAATACACATCACGGATTGACTTTGTTTTGTGGCTGTGTAGCAGTAAGTTTTCATATCTTAGGTATGGTTGACGTGATGTAAATGACAAAGTAAATCATAAGTAGCATGCTTCCTGTTTGAGCCATAGCCAGTCCCAAGCCCGGGCGAGAAAGGAGTAGAGTTGGGCAATGGGTTAGCACCCCATTCCCGTAAAAAAAAAGATCTAACTACAGAAACGAGGTATAGAGATAGATACAAAGATGACACCTTGGTTCAGGGAACGTTGGAACTCCAGAATGGTAGATGTAGGACGGACCTTGGTGAAATCCGGAAGGAAACCAGGGGCCTGAAGCTAAGGGCAAACGAAAGAGATGAAGGCCGAGAGAAACCTGATGAAGGACAACAGAGAAAGAGAAATGGGGTGGCCGAGCTGGAGGACAGCAGAGGAAGCCGCCAGGGACAGGCCAAGGCGGAGAGATCTGTGCCTCGCCCCATTCTCCTCGAGGAGCGAAGAGGATAGATGAGATGATGTAGCTATAAAAGGGATAAGTTTTAGGTCTTTTTTTTTTGGGCCTAACTGGTTAGCGCAGTTGGTAAGACCTCTATAAACTTCAGACCACAAGGTCCCCAGTTCAATCCATGGCTCTGTCGAGGTTTGAATGTTAGTGCGATTTTTTTTTCTGCCAAAGTTAATTTGACTTTCCATCCTTCCGGGGTGGGTAATTGAGTACAAGCATTTGTTGGGAGCTAAACTGTGATGGATTAGTGTCCCATCCAGGGGGAGTTATAAACTCTCATTCGCCTTAACACTACAGAAACCGGAGATAAGCGCCAGCTCATGATGGGCCACTTGTCTCTTAAAGGAATTTAATTAGCTATACAGAGGGTTTCCAGAGGAAAAAATGAGATATAGTTTTCCCGTCCAATCCCCTCTAAACTTGACCCAAAGCTCAGTGATACGCTTACTAAATGTTTTAAATTAATAATCTTATGCTCTTATATGGGATGTTGCCTCGGTGTTTCGATAGAAACAGTTATATTAAATAAAGTTAGAAGTTATACACCACAGTAGTGAAAAGAAATTTTAAAAGACTGACGTTTTGGACTGTAGTCCTTCGTCGGAGTGAATGTGATGTGATTCACTCTGACGAAAGACGACTACACAGTCTGAAACGTCAGTTGTAAATTTTTTTTTTTCACTACGGCGTATAACTTATAAATTTATTTGATAACTATCTTATACTCTAGAATGTCAGCTTCATGATTTATGTCGGAACACATTCAAGCAGGCCAAAAGACTTCAGTGCGTCGTCTAATAAGCTAATGTTTAAGCTGTGACCCAAACCATTCCCTCTATATTGTTCTAGTTTCTTCCAACAAATGTTTTTTTATGAATTTTTTTAATGTTAGTTGTTGCAAATGAAACTAATTAAAGTATCGTTTGGTTGTAATTTTTTCGCTTGAGAGATTAAAAACGTTTTAAACTTTGATACTAATAGTAATAAATACATGGCGTAGAATTACGCTTACGGAATTATCCCAGCTAGCAACAGTCAGCAATTTTTTTATGAAACAGTTTTAAAATTAGAAAGATTTTCAAGAACTTAGATACTTGCGTACTTGCGTACTTTCGGTTCATATACGATAGAAACGTTTGAATTGATCAACTCAGGTTCAAGTTGACAATTCATGATCTTCATTGACATTGTAGATAGCTACAAGACGTTTCAAGTGCTTGGTCTTCGAGAGATCAACCGTAAACTTAAACCACTCATGACCACCATCGTAAGTAGTTTAAAAGACGTTAAAAAATTGACGTTTCGAGCAAGCTTAGCCCTTGTCAGACCAACAGTAATTTAGACAACCCAGCGTTGAAATTTCGTAATCATTAACGTAATTAGTCTAAACAGTTGTCCAGTACAAGTGAACATTAACTGAAACTAGCTTTTGCCGGTCGGAGCAACAGAAATTTAGACTACTCAAAATTTAAATTTCATAATTATCATCGTAAGTAATGTAAGAATCTAAAGTGTTCGAGCGAGCATTAAACAAGCCCTTGTTAGAGCAACATGTAGTAATTTTGACAAATCAAGGTTGAAGAGCTCGTAATTCAGTATCATGGTAAGACAATACCATAAAAAACTTAAGTAATCAAATGTGTATTAAACCATCTCTCGTACGAGTAACAGTTATTTAGACAACTTTTGGTTAAAATTATATGGGATCATCGCCGTAAGTAGTGAAAGAAGCTGACATTTCGAGTCAAGTGCTTCGTTAAAGAGCTAAAAACTATTCAAAAAAATTAAACATTGATTATTCTTTGTTTTAAGGGTTGTTCAAGTCGACATTGTTTCTTCTATCAGGTAGCATTTTAGAAGAAGCCAATGAACAGGTCGGTTAATAATTGTCTGTATTGATAAACTTCCCAAACCCCTCATTATTAAAGTGGAAGTTTCATACAATTAATCTGTACCAGTTGTACAGTAATGTTTTACATTTGAACGAAAATGGAATTGCTATAGGTCTAAGTTATCGCAGGAGCTTCGTGGCTTTGATGTGAGTGCATAAAGGGTGAATGTTCTTTAAAAAGGAGCAACTGTCTTGTAGCGTTTAAAAGTTTGAGATTTTCTTTTATCGTGCTAGTTGCATTAAATCTGAAAATTGAAGAATGTTTTTTAAAATTGCGTGTTTGTCGACTTTGTGAAGGTGCAACACCCGTTGTGGACACCTTTGTGAAAAACTAATAAAAACTAATACATATATATTTTTTAATTCCTAAAAACATTTGACTACAATAAGCTCATGACTGCAGAGTTAAGTCCTATCTCAAGAGCAAGGTGGTTTAAAGGATTAAAAAACAAACATTTATGTTGAAAATATAACAAGGTTTATGTATCTCATTGAACTTCTTTGTGTAAATATACCCCCTGAAAGAATAAAAGAAATTAATGGCAACAAAAAAGTTATTAGTTGTAACACCTACAATTAAGTTCTCCCACGAAGTTTAGAAAAGAACTTTTAAATAACATAATTTCAAAAAAATGTTTGTTAATGAAAGATTTTATATACTTAAATGAAGTAAACATTAGCTGGTCCACGAGGTAATTGAGATAAAGGAATTACTTAAAAACACGAAAGTTGCGGAAATCAAATAACTTTAGGTCTAACAACGGATTTAGGCTCGTGGACGCGTTTAAGGCTAAAGTAATTGGCGTGCTAATTAAACAATTACATGCTACTCAGCTCATGATCACAAGGGCGGCTGGCCTCGTTTGACAAGAAGGCTTTACTACACATATGTCAAAGCAAAAAGAAATCCACGAGCGTTCACGATAAAGCAATGACAGCTGTTGCGATTTCCATCTAAATAACTTATGTAGGTCTGTGTTTATTAAGCTGAACTTTTTTTCAGACCATTTCAAATTGCTCATATGTCTAAAACTGAATTGGCACTGATGTTTTGAGTGTTAATATAAAGAACTAAAGCGATTTACAAACAGATGGCCAGTGATAAACCTTAACTCACGGAAGTGTTAGTCATGATTTTCTCTCTGCGGGCTGTTAAAACCTTATGCGTTTAAAAGGATAAAGTTGAACATATACCATTTCAATATGTACTCCAAACCGGTCAATATTCTTAGGGTAAGTTCAAGTGGATTGTTCAGGAAAAGTGTAAAGCTTGGATATTGTAGTTTTTAGAGTAATTCGCTGGTAGTGAAAGCAGCCCAATTGACAAAACGGAACTCAAACAGGATTAAGACTCATTTGATCTGCAGAAAACCAAACTTTTAAATTACGGAGGAGGAGCTCAGATTATCGAAATTGTCAATCACAACCCAGGTGGGAGAAATTATCACTGCTCCAATTACTTACGAGATATTGACAGTAAATATATCGACGAAGAGTGGTAGCCAATTCGGCGTAATTGACCTCATCGACTGTGTTTCTTTAATCAAATTTCAATTAAAACTCTGCCATGTGATTGGTCCATAACACCGGAGCTGTCTTGTTCCTTGCAAACAAAACCTTTTTATGACGTAACGAATTAACACTTTAAGTAATTCGAAAATCCTTTTTGGCTACAAGACGCCCTGCGAACAGAACATATCACTCAGTCAGTAGAAGCTGCAGGCCTCTAAACATCGATTGATGACTTCGGTAAATCGCAAAATGCTGTAAATTGTTAATTTAAAAATTCTGCAGCAAAAAGTTTATTCAGTAAATCTAGAACTTGGAGCTCGTGTTTTAGTTGAAAATTTGTGTTTCTATGAGTTCAACACCAAAAATGACCTCCGGATTTAGTTCGGCCTTTTCTATTGACAACATACTTGCAAAGCCAACATACAGGAGATGCGTACCTTATACAATACCACACCCGTGCTCATTTGTCATTCCCTCACCAGGCTACATAGGTAAGGAGACATTGGCTGCTTTTATTGAGGCATTGAAAATATAATTTTTTAATGAGTTGAATATTTATAAGCACACTACGAATCATACGGAGGTAAAAAACACCATAGATGGTGCATTTGTTTCTTTTGCTAAAATTACTTTGGTGTAAAGAGCTATAATTCGAAAAGTAGTAAAAATTGATCGTGTTTGCTAACGCCGAAGTCTTAATTTGTTGAATATGTGATTTTAGGAGCAAAAGGATTAATCCAATGAGCATAATTTGTACTTTCCGAACATATGGTTTACAGCAGGGACTTAACGCATTGCGGTCTCCTTGCTACTAAAGACCCACTTCGCTAAGAGCCAAAAGGATATGAAAACATGTTTAGTTAGTATTAATGGGTCATTTCTTTCTCAGCTGCTGTGGGTTTCCATAACTATGGGGATTTTTTGCGTTCACAACCAAAGAGAAAGCGAAGGCATCGTACAATTTTCACAGAAGAACAGTTGGAACTTTTAGAAGGCACTTTTCAGAAGACACACTATCCGGACGTGTTACTTAGAGAAGAGCTCGCGATGAAAGTTGACCTCAAGGAAGAGAGGGTTGAGGTAATCATTAGATTATGTCTTCGTCAAGTTGATTCGAACTTCAGTTTGTAATAGGTAGAGATGAAAGAAAGTAAGGGATATCTTGATAATCCCGCATTGGATAAGTATGTATTAAAATCTTATATGTAAAGGGGCAAGAGCTTTTTAAAAGGCGCTTTAGACAACCTGCAAGTTGAAATGACCCAAATTTTCGTTTTGAAGTTAACACTATATTTTTTTCCCAACATTTGATGGCAATTAAGGGAACAAGTCATTTATAAGTGAGCCTATATTACAACAGAAGAAATTTCGTTTTTAAAATTTTCTGTATCAACTGTTAGTTCTCGTTTGATGTACATTTCTTTTAAAATAAAATTGGAAATTACGGCATGTTTGTCACTTGCTGGGGGCCAACGAAAAGCCATGGTGCCATTATGGTGCGGTAAGTTTCCAGCATTTGTTTGTTACTGTTAAGCCTTCCACAAGAGGTGAGAATTAGGTGCTACGGGACGAATTGTAAACTTGGCTTGATCCAGACACCAAAATGAATACAATTAGTATAATTCTTCTCCTTCTTTGCCTCATCAAGTTGATTTGTTTTGCTTTACTTGCCCCTTCCTTCTGTGCAGAGGTTAATCTCAGTAAACATAAATGCCAAAATGGGACACTTTTGTCATTGGGTAAGATTAATAATTCTTAACTGTAACACAAACATGGCTGTTTAGAAAATGCCTTAGTTTAAGGCATTGAACAATTTAACGTTTTTTCAACAAACAAAAACTATTTCAGTTTGCCTTTTTATGAGTATCTCTCGGCGCAATTCAGTTTTCGGGTTGTGTTTCATATTTGACAACAATAAGAGCTATGTGTCACTCCATCGCATTCAGCGACAAATAACGCTCCATAGTGATTTATGATATGTCGGCTGGGTGGACAAAGCAGAACAGACAGAATCCTTACCGCTAACATTTATCTAAGCTTCACGATAGCTTCTTGCTTCAATTCAAGTACACAAAATGATTTCGTTCTGATATTTGCTGTGCTACCGAGATGTGCTTTTAAACATGGAAAAACCCTCCAGAAACGGGAATAGTTGCGGTGATGTGTTCAGTCAAAGCTGGATGTGAGACTGAGAAAAAACATTTCATAATTTTGGAGGTGAGTATTGCGTGAAAGCAGTATGTGCTATGTGTTAAAGCCGTATAAATTTTTGTCAACATTTTCATTGCGAGATCGGTAAAGAAAGCCGATGAACTCGGCGCCTTCGGTTCCAAAGTGGGAAATTCACACGTGCTAAAAACAGCCGCAAAGTCGCCTTAAGAGCAAATATCTTCACACGCGGCCATTTTGATGGTTTTTCACAAATCAGTGACAAAATTCAAACAATACTACAGTTCTGTTACAATCACGTTTTACTTTTTGTTTTTATGGTATATATAAGCAGAAGGACATTGATCTTCTTAATGGAAATCAAAGCGATATCGTTGTATTTTTGTAATACTAAGAAGACACACGGGTGGGGTCATTCGTTTGAATTGTGAAAATTTTTATCTCGTAGTTTGAAACGACTTTAAACTTTTTTGATCGATGTGAGGTCTCTGAGTTTATTTTTTTAATAAATTTTTAATTATTTGTTTCTAATTTCGCTTGTAAAACTTCTATTACGGCTTTTGGTTAGGAAAGATTGAGTATCTATTTCGAATGCTACAACTTCAAGAAGCCATTAAAACAGATTTTTTCTTTCGAATTAAAATATCAAAACTTACAAGTTTTGACCAAATAGAAATTACATCAAAACTGCAAAGAAACCATAGATTTCTTATATCAAAGAGTTAATGAAAAATGCCAGTTTTGATGCTTTTATAAAGTTCCTGTTTATTTTGTGACTCGTGTTTTGTTTCGTCGTTTGAACAAGAAGGCTTCGACCTTATTGAAGCCAGAATTTATAAATATGCCTTGCTCATTCATCGGAAAGCTGCGAGCTAACTGAAGCCATTACTACAATATCAGTAGCCATTAATGTATTTTAACGCAAGAATAAAATACTTTAGGCTTAGCACTTGTGAAAGCTCGTCGAATGTTTCGTAAACACATTTTCGCCATTGTGCAAAATGTTCCTTAAGTGCAAACAAGATTGCTAAGTTCAAGGTTTGGTTTTGTTCCGTAAAAGTTCTAATTTTATATACCTTATCATCGAGCCATACTTATAGTCTTTATAACTTTGTTTTTGATTAAACTTTAAGTCAAGTTTAGGTTACTGGATCTTATTTAAACGATGATTAGAAAATAGTGGCAAGAAAACACTCGTGTATATACGTGTATTTATAGCAGCTATTAGACTGCACTTTCTCCATTTGTAAATGTTTTTAATCTGAAAGAATTTCTTTTCAAGCAAAATATATACAAACACTTTCATTACAGGCATTGTAGTGTTAGATATATTTATTTTATCATTAACCAAACCAACCATTGAGTAACAAACCATATGTTTGGGATTTTGAATATTCGAACAATGTCTTGATGGCGGTACATGCCTAAAGTTCAGCTTGACTTGGTTGAAACCTTTTGTACTAGTTATTCGATATTAGCACAAACATTTCTACTCGATGTTTAACAGCATTGTATTTGTCGTGTACTCATAATCATGTCCAAAGAATATCAGTTTAGTTTTCAAAGACCTCATATATTCCATAATTTTAGGGAAAATGAAAAAAAAAATGTGTCCGTTTTTGATACACAAACAATTGCATGTGATTGCATAAAGTTGCCAAACTGATTTTACTCATGTCAGTGCTGGCAGTAAAATAAAGAATGCCTGATAAATCTTAGGGCAAAAAAAGTGATGCATTCTTTTATCAATTGCCTATTTTTTAACGAGGATTGAAGTAAAAATATCATTTAATATTCTTGGATTTATAAGTTTGAAAGTTTCGTGTTGCCTTCATGAGGAACCCAGGAGGTCAACATTTTGCAAATTCACCATTGTACAAGCAGTCATATCTTCCATATTCACCATTCTACAAAAGAGCGCTCCTATAAACTCTCTCTTGAAGCCCAGAATTCATATTTTTTATCTTTAGTATGGTTTGAACATTTGGAGATCAAAACAGAAAATCTATTCTAGTCTGCTTACTGACCATATTAGTGACAGGAATTGCTTTTGAAAACTTTGCACAACAACAAAAATGAGAGTTTTTGCATGAAAACATTTTGGGACACCTTTCGAATTTACTTGCAGGTTTGAAACAACAATATATCGTAATTTCGGAGATTAAACTGTTTTGTATATGACAAACGATTAAGATTTTGTTCAACGAAAGAACAACAGTTATTCGATATAACAAGCAATATCCAACTTAAGATTTCTATACTCTCGTCGCTTGTCTTACGTACATTCAAAAGCAATATGACATAGATCTTCAGATTTGTAGAGCAATTAATGCTCTCTTCTAAAGCTTATGTATATCTAATTAACTTAGTGTACATAAATCTCTTAAAAACAGACTTAACCGTTATGTTTGTTAAGAAAATGTGAAGCTCAACTAGGTTCTTTAATTTTGACTGTAGGTAAATCAAGTGTTTGTTTATTTCCACCATTTAAAAGGAACTTTGATATCCCATAAGAATGAAACATAACACATACATATCTGGACGGGAACCAAACCGGAAATTTCATTACAAAATGGTTCCATCGATACGTGTACAAAAATTTGCGACACAAATTTGTAACTTCTAATTCGAGCATGCAACGTTGAAATTTTAATCAACACATTTTTTGCCAAAAAATACATCAAAAATGATGTGTTTTCGCCAAAAACAAAAACAAAATAGAACTCTATGTTAGCAAAAATAAGTGTAAAACAAAACTAAAATGTCTATAAAACTTGTACAGTTTTGTCTTCAGAGTACAAGTTTAAAATGTTGTTTATTGCAATGGGCAGCTTTCTTTCCGTCCTCTTAAGTCTTAAATTACATCATATTTAACTCTTCTAGTGTAATGATAAAGCAACTTGAAAACATTTCACCTTAATGTTGTGTTAAATTTAAAATCTAATTAATGGAATTTTATGATTCTAGAATAGCTCCTCTTTAAAAGATTTAAGCCATAGTATGTATTATGAATCAAATCTTTTTTACGTTATCTTAATACACTGCCATGGGGTAACACTTTTGAAACTGCAAAGTATTCCCGAATTTTCTAGTTAACAGCCCCTTGTAACAGAGTGTAATCCGGCCTTCTCCGTTAAACTAGATCCGGATGCATTACTGAACACCGCATAGCTGTTAAAATCCAGGAAGGCAATGAAATTCTTGTCCTCAATTCGTTTCTTTATTCTAAAATTAACGAAAATGACTTTGTTTGTTCTTGACCGGATATTAATACTAGGGATTAATCAATCTAACAGACAGCATTCCTTCACACAACTCTCTCCCTATAAGAACGACGCTTTGTATAACTCTTTTTGGTTTAGAAAGTTGCTTTTTGTGTTTTGAAATGAATTTTGTTGTTTTTATTAAATAAATGATTTGTGGTTTGCCAATGTTCCAAGGTTTAGCTATAAAGAAGGAATACATATACGTACATAACCCAAATGTTTTCTAAACAACTTCTTTTTTTTGAAGGTATGGTTTAAGAATAGGAGAGCAAAATGGAGAAAACTGAAACGTGAACAGCAATCAACAAAGAAAAACTTAGACTCTGTGGTAACCTCTTCAAGCGTGAGTAGCCATAAAGAAACAGAGAACAACGATACAAGAGAGTTTGAATCGATTAAACTGGACAATGAGAGTGAAAAACAATCAAATGATCTATCTCAAATAGATTTGGACACAAGTTCTTTTGCACAGGATATGTACAAACCAAGCAGTTAGTCAGAAGAAGTATTGCTTGGCGAATAGCCGGCTCATTTTTGAGTCCTGTTTTCTAATACTGAAAAGTAGTGTATATATTGCAATAGAATGTTGAAGTTTAGGTTAATATTTATTTTCTAGAATGGAAAAAAGTATCGTGCAAACACAAGTCAACGATTTAGACCTTTTGCTACTAAGAAACTTTTTTTTCTTGTAATTTATTCAATTTTTCCGGACATTTTTCTGGCAAATAATAGCTTTGCAAAGATGGAGTTAATTTAATTTTGAAATATACAGTAAGATCGTTTTACAAAAGCTGCTGTGAAGTACATTTCAAGGATGCTACACACTTAGTTTGTTAACTTTAATTGTTTTGCTATTAGAATTTGTAAAAAAATATACATACAAAAACCACATACAAAACCGCCGTTAAATTAAATAAAAAATACTCAAAGAATTGATACATTTTCGTACAGAAACACAACACATTGGACGGGATTTGATATGAGAATTTTTGAAATATTATTGGCTATTCTTTTCTTAACAAAGAACAGCTTTTTCATCTGTACAGCCAACAGTTTCACTTCCAAATTTGTTAGTTGAAGTTTATTTCTCTACATAAAATATCTAAACACTGAAAGCTCTACTTTTAAGATTTTACAATCTCAAAACATTGCACGCTCATTATATTTTCTGAAGATATCCTTAGGGTTTTTTTTTTCTCGGGTTAAGAAAAAATTTTAATTTAACATTAGGCATATTTAATTTTATTTCTTGCCGTGAGCTCTTATTTCATCAATGTAGTGACTCCAGTCATTTGCTTTAATTTTTGATAAATTTTATAAAATTAATTAAGTTCATAGATTGTTAGACATGTTTTCAAAGACAGTAGTAGCTACTTTCCTGCGAAAAGTTGCAAAAGCGTAAGTTAAGGTCATATTTTTTATCCGGTAGCTGAATTCGCTTTTGAAATTTAGCTAATAATAATAATAACTTTATTACTTTCCAAATTCTGGCTTTTCAAAGTAATAATAATATTCAATATGATATGTAAAACTAAAAACAATAAGAACTGGTTAAAATCATAAGTATATGATAAGATTTTACAAAATATTTACAATATATTTACAACCAAACTTCTAAGAATCTCTTGATAAATGATGCATAAGTTCCTTTTTGAATGATGCAAGGTTTGTTAGCTCAGTGAGCGTTTTGGGCAAGGAGTTCCACAAGGAAACTGCTCGATAATGGAAAGTTCTTTGGTCGGCTGCTGTTCTGTACCCTGGAATGTTCTTCTTATTTTTGTTCCTCGTGTCTTTATTGTGGATGTCAGACCTTTTATTGAACTTTTTAGCAAGATAGCTAGGGACTAATCCCTTTAAGTACTTAAAAACCAGTATGCAATCCTTGTAGATAAGCATAGATTCGACAGTCAACCATTTTAGTACTGTAAGAAAAGGGGTAATGTGATCGAAATATCCCGCTAGAGGGTTGTAATCCTAGCTGCAAAGTTTTGGACATTCTGTAATCTGTTTATATTCTTCTTTGTCGTACTAGACCAGACAGATGAATAGTAATAGAGTTTGCTAAAAAACAGTGCATTAATAACATTTAGTAAGGTGTTTCTGTATACAGATGTTTTACTCTATTAATTTGACTTAAACCTGACAAGGAAGAAGATGTGACACTTGTTATATCAGTATATGTTCATCAAAACTCAATTTAACATCCATATACACTCCAACGTCCTTTGCAACTCTTTCCGCAGTAAAGTAACATGTATATACGTAAATCTAAATCTACAGGCATATTTCGAAGTATTCAGTGACGGGTGCTATACTTAAAAGCAATTTCGTCTTATCTGCGGACTATGAAGAAACTGCAGGACTGAGCCTTAGTCAAAGAAAATCCGCTAAAACAAAAATAGAAACTCGATTATCAAATAATCAAAGTTACTGCCCATGGCTGTGTTCAATGTGAAAATATGAGGAACAGCCAGTTTTCACATTTTATCTGTTTACCTTCTGGCTTTTGGTTTGAGTTTAAAAGAGCTTCTGAAAAAATTGTAATTAAAAATGTCCTGTATTAAAAAGCTGCTGTCATTTAGCGAAATGTTTTCGTATATTTATTAACATAGTCATAGAAATGTGTAAAATGTGTGAGTTTTGGAGTTTCAAACAAATTGAAGAAAGAGCGAAGTTAATTGTATAAGCCACAAAGAATTAGCCATTTTTAATAAAATGTTCTCTTTTGACAGAGTTACCCATACCTTGTATTAATGATAATATGTTGACTAGCCACTAAAAAGTAGCACTAGAACTCTCTATATATGACTTGAATCGACTCCACTTTATTCATTAGCATTCTGACAGAATCTTTGCTTTGTTTAATCTCGGATTTGTTCTGGGTAAACTAAAGTTCTGTTGTAACGCCAGCAAGTCGCCGTAAACTCCTACTTTGTTTTTCCGACTAAGATAATAATAATAAAAGTCTCACTTAATCTTTAAGGCAAAGAAAAACAGAATTGAAAATGGAGTCTTAAGTGTCATTCCATGCTTATTATACAGGTATTGTTTTCAAGAAACACCACTCAGGAACAAAGTTCTCAATTTGACAATATTTGTTTTTTTGGCAAGAAAAAGTGTGAAATGAGTTTTTCTTTTGAATTTTTTGCAATGCATGTTTCTTACCGTTAATTTTCAAAGCTTGGAAACACTTCCTTTAGCGCACTCAAAGAAATACCTTTTTGAATTTTACACACAAGATGCTGAAAGATTTATTACTATGCAAGTAAAACACTACAAGTACAATGCCATACCATTCAAATGATTTTCCTTCTTTTTATTCCTGATTATACTGTGTTCATGAACTGCATGTAATTAAAAACGTAAATCACTCAATGGTGATTGACTTTCTCAGAAAACGAGTTTTCTTAATGGCATTGTCATTTGCCTTGAAAAAAACTTGTGTTTGTTCAGGTGTTTGCAGCAATTGGAGTTAGAAGATCATTGTTCTATATTAAAGGAACTCGTGCAATTTGGAATGAAAATTAAAGAAAGACCTTGATTGTAAAGTTCAAGTACATTCATGTTTTTAAAACATTTTCAAGAGTCTTATCAGTTAAAAATGATGAGTATATACTCAGTTTTAGAATATAAACTGAAAGTTTTTCTTTTACAAGTGAAAGCTAACCAACGGATCCAAATATTTTTTCTTTCTTATTTTGACTGCTATTAAAAAAGAAAAAGTTTCTGAAACATTAGAGTCTTTTCCCAAGAAAGCAAATTTCTTAATTCAAACCAATTACAACATTTTCAAACTCGAAGACAGCTGACTTTGAAAAAAAAAAAAAAAAGAAAAGTTAGGAAATATGTTTTATATGACATGATGTCAGTCTTTCTGTTTTAGAAACATTATCAAAACTTTTGTTGTTTTTGTTCAAAATAATGCTATTTTATTAGAAGGTTAAAACTAGGAAATATTTCTATGGAGTATGTGTATCAAAAGTCAACTTCGCTTTAACGCTTAGAGTGTAGAACCATTCTTCCACGACAACTTGTGCACTATTACTTTGAGATTCTAGTATTGATTTTAAACACCACAAAGAATGTACAAATAGGTCATGAAAAACTTGGGCTGTCCTTTGAAAATTATCTCTGTGTTCAGCCACATTCTGTAAAATTGTGTTAATTATATTTTGTCAGACTGTCTGTTGATATTCAAGTTTGACATTTATCTGCTGTGTATGCATTGCCAATGTCTTGTTTTCGTTCAATAAGAAAAAAAAACCCTGAAAACCTATTAAGCATGTGGAAATGACCAGAATATATTGACCCTTAAAGGATTTATGAAAATGATTAATTTTTAATCTTATTTTTAATATTGATTGAATTTAAAGATTTTGTACTAGTGACTTTATACGTTCAAAGTCTTAAAATCAATTTTTAAAATTATTAATAAAAGCAAGATCTCACATGATCGCCATATTTGACGGAATATTTTCTGCCAAAGGCGTCATTAGTTATTTTGATATCACAATTATAATTTATCATACTCTTTCGGAAAGTCCTCTGTAAGTGCCGCAAAGAAGTTATATAACAGTGATAATTGGCTTAGCAGGGATGACAAATTACCCAAAGTATCAGTTACATTTTTATTTGAGCGACCTTTGTCACTATATATAAATATTTTTGCATAATCCGCACCACCAGACAGACAATCTTTCTATACCAATTTACGAACGAAAAAGAACTCTTTACATTAAAGAATTAATTCTTAGTTAGGGGCAAAAATCTTCTTGACTGTTATCTCTTTATGCCTCGAGAGAAACAGTTTCAAACTGTCATTATCACATGCCTTAATCCTTTATGTTATTTTAAAAACCATTACCTTGTCTGGGTCGGCAACAGATGGTTTTCAACTGTTACGCATTTCCAGAAATATCTATATATAATTGAAAAGTAAAAAGAAAAAAGGAAACAATTCTTCTGATATTTGTCAAAAACAACTAGTTTTGGTTAATTCTTAATTTTGTTTTCATCACAAATATAACCAACAGCTTCTCAGATTATACCGACGTATTTAAGAGAATGGGTGTAATATGTTTGTACAAGTACCTTTTGATAACGAGCTGTCAATCGGACTTTTTCCGAAACCCTTCAGCTTCTGCAGGGACCTATTCTATTGCAAAAGAACAATCAAGTTTCGTGTTTCAAATACTTTTATTTAAACCGATCGATCGAGCCCAATGTTTATTTACTTACTACAAGATGAAAAAAATTGCCGAGCCGTCTCTTTGATTTACTTTCTTGATGAGAAAAACACAAGATTTTTACCCCTAAAAACGACTTGTGCAATTTTTTGGTCCCTTTTTAAGAGAGTAGTTATAGAGCAAAATATTCTGTTTTTAATATGTTGCTATATCTATATCTAGCTCTGCTTGCCTTTTGCTAAGTATCAAGGCTAAGGAATCAAATTAGTTTTCTTTATCTGAAAAACTTTGTTTGCGGCTTGCATTTGTTCGCTTCAAAGCGGCAGATTAAATGAAAAATGACGTGTCAAGATTTTAATTGATATAGTCACCAATAATGAAAAATTACAACAGATCCAAGTCTTCATTTATGATCATTCTCAAGATAATTACAGCACGCAGATTAGACAGCATAAGGCGCTCCAGCAGTATATCCTAAACCAGCATAGAAAAAGACAAAGCACTGAAATAACACTTAACAGTCTTACAGCATGATTTTAGCTTTTTGCTCAGTTCATTTGGCCGGATTTTTAATGTTTCGAAAAACGCAAAGATGGGATTGAAGATGTGAGATTTGAAATGTTATGAACTATACTGTTTCAACGCTGTTTGAATCAGAAGGCTATTAAATGAGACATCCTGTAGCCTTATCTCGCTTTCTCAAGGCTAAATCAGTTGTTGTTATAATTAGAAAACAGACGGGTTATTTTTTTAACATACATCGAGTCTTTTTATCCCATTTCCTCAAATACCAAATATGTTATAATTTTACAATAAACAACACCTTAGCAAGGATTCAGTTCAGTTTATTTTTGCCACACTTATAACAACTATAAATAGATAAAATGCATAAATAGGAAATAATAAAAAAAATAAATAGTGGCGAGAAGGACCATAAAAACCACAAGGCTTGAGCGAAATTAGGAGAAGTGACGGTTACACTCTGGTGTTTTAGTGCGTAGTTTGTTCTTGTATGTTGTGTGTGTGTGGGATGGGGGATGTGGAGGTGGGAGGTGGGTACATTAATTAACATCAAAAAAATTTTGGACAAATTTAACTTCAAACAATAATTTGGTCCGAATATTAATTTAATCTGGACAAAAATTTTTAGCATCCAAGGTTTTTTTAGGAGGATAAAAACATCTACAGTAACAGTTTGTATAATTTATATAGTTTCTCACAGTTTGATGTTACACGACAACAGTTAAAAAATTTGCCCTTGATAAATAAATGTGTTTCACCCGATTCAATCTTCGTCATCTTCATCATCAATAATTATGACTGTTTCATCATCTTTATTCTCATGACTGCTAGTGAGTGTGCAGTAAGGCCTCTTCAAAATCATAATTTGTTTCAAAGTTTGGGATAATTTCCATATTGGGGCATACTGGGTCCTGTTGGGTTAGAGTTAGCATTAGCTATACAGAAAATAGGTGACATTTTTATGCATAAACTGTCTGCATAATTAAGTACGCCCCAATACAAACATTTTACCCAAAGTTTTAATAATAAAACTAAAATGTGTTTATTGAAAACTTTTGATGTAGTTTATATCGATCAATACCAAAACTGAAATGGACCCATACTATATTTAAATCTCTGATTGTTTTGTCTGAATTTGTTCTTTTTTACCTTAAGACAAATGATATCATACTGGAAAATGTTTGTAATTGGCATTGGAATAGGTTTATAATAAAGTTATTTTGCCAAATAAAAGTGTCCAAGATTTTTGTCCAAAATTTGTCTAAAATTCACAAAAATATGCCCAAAATTAATTTGTCTGTCCAAAATGTTTTGGTGTTAATGTATAAGAATTTGCTCTTTGAATGCAATTTTTGTACTATTAACATCATTATCAGTACTAAAAATAGAGAACCCGTTGATGAGATGGGACTGTTAAATATTGTTACATTGCAGTAGTAAAAGTTATTTTCCTTATATAATGTACTTAACAAGATGCAGAGCTGCATGAAGATTTCTTGTTCTTGTTCTTCAGGTGTTCCATAGTTTGTATTGGTATTCTACTGGTTCATGATCATATCTAGAAACTCTTTGATAGCTCATTTGATAAAGCATGGTTCTCAATAGGTTCACTCAAAAAATTTCACTCGTAAATTGATTTCTCGTAAGCTGTGTGGACTGACCTATTTTGAAAATGCTTGACATCTTTTATTGTAGGTCCACTGCGAACAGTCTGTGCATTTATAAGTAGTTTGAGTGTATTAGAAAATATATTTACCCTTAAATTCAACAAGTACATCTGGGACAACTTGGGTTTTATCATTATCAAGCATGTGCCCAGATGCTTCTATCAACGTCTGCACCTTACTGCACTTCCATGCATGTGCATTATCGTAATGTGGAAAAAATAAAAACAAAGCCCAATTTTAAGACTCTTGTATTTCCACAGGAAGCCTGAGTAATTACTGTATGCATAAAAATATGCATAAACATTTCACCTATTTTCTATTTCTCGCTTTGTAACCATAACCCAAAAGTACCGATATGCCCCAGTACAGAAATTATTCCAAAAAGCTGTTGAGTAAGTGAGCAGGGACAACAGAGTGTAATTTAACAGATGACGAGGTTGAAAGTTATGTAAAACTAGTAGTGTCACAGTGCAGGAGGCTGATGTTTCTAGTATTTTATCCCCGGTACCTAGGGTATATTTTATCCCCGGTACCTAGGGTATATATAGCTAAAATTTGGTTGGATGTGTGTGGTTAACTGGTCTTAAAAATTGTCTTTAAAGTGTTATAAATATGTGAAATAATACTCAGTTCCATAACTTGGATGTACGTTTTTTGAACAACGTATAAAAAAATTATACACCAAATTAATCACAATCAAAATTTTTCGGCACCAAATATTACTCCCTGATCCCTAAAATGCACCAAATTAGGGTGCTTTTGATGGACACTTTAAAAATGAACTGCTCTGACTTGTGGCTGCATAGGTCTGTTGCTAAGAACACAACATCACAGGTTCAGTTCACTGGTTCAAATCTTGTTGGGGCCTAAACATGTTGCTTTTTGAACAGTCTTCCCTTTCACAGTTGCTGGGAGTCAGGTTGGAGTGGGGAAGTCATGTTAGAATTGTACTGTGGTCATCAGTCATGCCTCTATGACCTGGGATCGATTCCCAGGTTCCACACGTGCACGAAGATTTGTCAGTGTCAATCTGACTTTTAGGGTTTTTCTCTCTGGTTTTGCTCCCTCTGCAAATTCAACTTTCACACCAAGATCTGAGGTGTCAAGCAAGTAGACATTAGCTTCTGGCTAAGAAGAATGAGCAACAACTTCCTTCACAATTGACTTTCAATAAAGTACATCCGTTCATTGTATTTGTTTGGTGCTTGTGTGGCTGCAAATAGTGTTTTTGTAACGATAGCTACTTTGTAATGGTGCACTGTAAGATGACCACAAGCAAGCAAGATAAGGGTGTGTAACTCATAAGTATGGGCAATAGGATAACCACAGGATACCCAAGTAGTCATGTATCCGGCTAGAGGAGTCACACAGGGTACCCAACAAAACAGTTATTTAGAGAATTAAAACAGACTACTGACAGAAGCATTTGCTCTATATCACTCTCCAAAGGCTAGAATTTTATTTGTCATGCTTAGGTTTTCCTTGATTTATGGAGATGGGAGTGGTTCAATTGGAAAGAAATAAAAGCCAAACCAAACACAATGTTCTTGTTATGGTTTATTTAGTCACAGACTATATTGCAATTTCACTGTGAAAATATCTGAAAATTTCTACATAACCATAATTTCTGAATAGAGCTAACCCTTTGCATTGGAATTCCTTACAAATTTGCTAAAAAATCACTACCCCATGCAGCCAGAATTTCCAGACTCATACTCCCATCAGAATTTAAAATGACTAGGTGGAGTAGGTACAGACTGAAGATATCTTGACTTCATTAAACAAGGCCTACATATTTTATTGCTGTAGCTACATGTAGTCATTGACTACCTGTTTTTTATAATATTGTCTCTTAGACAGCTTTGGTTTTTAAAACTCTGTCACAATAATTGCTTCAAGTTAGATACTACCCAGTCCTTCAGCAGAAATTTAAAATTAGGTCGCTCTTTGTATGGTGACACATTTCTGTTTGGCTCATGTGAGGAACTCCTTTGGGATGTTAGCTAATGGTGTCTTATAAAAGTTCAGTATTATGGTCTATAGTTTTTAGTTGTGTTTGTTTGGTAAACACATACCCGACATACAACTGGTTATATTCTATTATCTGCTATGCTTTATGAGATGAAAATGTTGTTTTAATATTTGACCATAGCTCTGTATTCAACTTGTTTTAGGTCTGGATTTTAAGTGTAGCCAGCATTCAAACAAGACCTGTAAGGACTGTGTATCAGTAAAAGGAGTAAGTGCTCAGTTAACATTAATTATACTCGTATCCCTGACCAATAAAATCTGTAGACTGAAGTAGATTGTCAATACAAGGCTCATTTGCCACCAGGAATTCCTTGAATTTTGAGAGTTTCTGTCCATTTTGAAAAATTCATTGATTACTGAAGCCTTTCCCTTAGAAAAATTGCAGACGTGCTGAAAATTGCATGCCTCATCAGTTCAGCTTGGCATGTGGTGGTGTGCAGTTTTACTTTTACATGTTTAACTATATTTAAATGCAAATTTGACACTTACAAAATCAAAGTTGGAAATTCCTTTCCATTTTTTTTCATTTAAAACAGTTTTTCCTCTTTCATAAAATGTTTTTCTAGCAAACATATTATTTAAACAACTAAATCCCTGTGTTATAAGATAAAACAAATCGCTTACTAGATATAAGAAAAAATTTTTGCAGCATTTACGACATTGCGGCCATAGTCTACGGCCTTCATCAGGTTACTGATTGTCATGTGACCTAACTTGGTCACGTGAAAGGTGGAAAGGAAGTTGACTGAGGGCCTGGTCCCAGGTGGATGAAAGGTTATACCGTAGCCCTCCCTTCCGGTTGAGAGACCGGTTGAGAGAGGGCTTTTCCACCCTCTTCCATATAGCTTCTTTTATGTCCCTTCGTACACAGTTCTCTTCCCGGTCTAGAAGATAAGATTACCACATCATCCGTGTTGAATGTGTTCGATTTGCAGTGTCTTCATGAAGGAGTTTTACCACAGAGTGTTTGTTTAACAAGTACGGTTACCAGTCATTGGGCTAACAACATCTTAAGGAATGCAGAAAGAAAATTACTTAATGAGCGGGTTTGCCAGGTTAAGGTTACAATTGATTGTCTTAGACAGAACAGTAAAGACTGCACCAGAGAGCTCTCTGAAAAACTTCCTTCTGATTTGTTTAAAAAGGTCAAGGATTTTGTGAACTCTGCCCAATTACAATTACACCAACATGAAGTGACAAAGAAAAGACAGAAGAACATGTTGATAAGATTGAATTAAGAGTCGGCAGCCCAATTTCACTCGATTGGCAAACTTTGAATGCTCAGATTATAACAACGGAAAATAAAAAACAAATGGGTAAAAAATCGCTCAGACTGGAAACTATCGGAAAGCGAGGTCTCCCTTCTGGCAAAAGGGTTAAATTTTGTGGTGACACCAGTTAGATTACCAATAGTGGAAATAATAACTTCCACAGAAACGGTAATTTCTAAAGCAAATTTAAATCAAGGGGACGCCGAGAAGCTACGGAGTAAAGTCTGCGACATTCTAACCAGCAGTAAACCACCTGTGCATAACAACACTAAAGAAAAAAAGAAAGCTTTGTCTGACCTTATGAAAGATAACTATCTTTCCATTGTCCCAGCAGACAAAGAGAGGTGTGTGGTTGTCCTCAACAAAAGCGACTACAATGAGAAATGCAAAGAGCTTCTCACAGATGACTCTACGTACAAATGTAATGGCCAAAACCCCACAAGTGGATACAGAAAAAAAGTGTTTAACTTAATTAAGAACTTGTTTGAAAACAACATTATCAATGTGATGTTGAAAAGAAAATTGGATCCACCCTCAGAATCGACGATTCTGGCGTTTTATGGTTTGCCGAAAATCCACAGACCAAAACTGATCCTTTTTCGACCAATCGTGAGCTGTATTGGCTCAATCACTTACCGTCTAGCTAAATTTGCCGCTGGTATCTTATGCCCATTGGTTGGACAGTCACCTCATTATGTTTGCAACACTATGGAATTTGTTGATAAGAACAAGAATATCAGGCTGTATGACTCGGAGATATTAACCTCTTATGATGTATTGGCTCAGTTTACTAGCATTCCTGCTAATTTCACAGTGAACATAATACGACAACAGTTGACCGATGATCCCACACTGTCTTCCTGATCACACAAATCTCAGTATAGATCAAATTCTTGAAATCACAGAACTCTGTTTAACCACCACATATTTTTCATACAAGGGATTATTTTACAAACAAATCTCGGGTTGTGCAGTGGGATCACCACTCTCACCTATTGTTGCAAACCTCTATATGGAAGCTTTTGAGACATGTGTCTTTGAGGAATATGGAGGTATCAAGCCAAAGTTGTGGTTCCATTTTGTAGATGACACATTTGTGATTTTGGACAAGAGAGCCAGGGAGGATTTTTTCAGGTTCATCAACAACAAGGACCCAAACATTTAGTTCACCCAGGAGGCCTGTATGGACAACAATATGGCATTCTTGGACTGTTTGGTTTCTATCCAAGAGAATGGGTCCCTGAAAACTGAGGTTAACCACAAACCAACTCACACAGACCATTACCTCAGGTTCGATACCAATCATCCTCTAGTTCACAAGCTTGGGGTGATGTGCACCTTGTTTCATCGTGGTGATACCATCATTAGTGACCCCAACTTGGTTCAGAAAGAGAGAGATCACATTAAACAGTCTTTGCGAAAATGTGGGTATCCTGGTTGGGCCTTCTGAAAAGCCTCTAGAAAATGACTGGAACCAGAAGCAGGTACAACAGAACATAGAAGGACGGTTAGAGTCTCAGTCACGATCCCGTATGTGGCTGGGGTCCCGGAGTGAATAAAAACTCTCTCAAAACCCACTCAATAAATATGATCTTTAAGTGCATAGAAAAACTGCGAGATAAGCTGGTCAGGCTAAAGGACAGAACTCCAAGGTAGAAAAAATCAAATTTTGTTTATGGGATCCCCTGTGGTTCAGGCCAATGTAATGAGACCTACTGTATGTTGGTGAGACCACCCAGTCACTCAAAGCCCGGATGAGACAACATCAACACCCCAACAACAGTTCCCCGGCCCAGACCTTGGTGGTATATCTACACCATTTAGAGACCGGTCACACACTCAACACGGATGATGTGGTAATCTTAGACCGGGAGGAGGACTGGGTACAAAGGGGCATAAAAGAAGCTTTATGGGAGAGGGTGGAAAAGCCCTCTCTCAATCGGAAGGGAGGGCTACAGTATAACCTTTCATCCACCTGGGACCAGGCCCTCAGCCAACTTCCTTGCCACCTGTCACACGACCAAGTTAGGTCACATGACAATCAGCAACCTGATGAAGGCCTTAGACTATGGCCGCAACGTTGTAAATGTTGCAAAATTTTTTTCATATTTCCAGTAAGCAATTTATTTTTAATTATCTTTTTATAACATTTTATACACTGGATGGATAAACATTTTCATAAATCCCTGTGTATAAGCCAAACTTACATTTTAGATAACTTTTCATTGATAAAAATAAGTTGAGCCTTATCATTGACACTAAAAAATGATTTAGAAACAAAAAAAGAACACTTTAAAAGTTGTTTACTTTATTATTATTAATAAATTTACTTCAAACCTTCAAAACATTACAGTCAGACGATCTTGTCAGTTTCTAGCATCAGGGTGAAAAATTGACTGCAAGGAGATTTAAATTCAAGTAAAATATTTCCAGACTAAGTATGAACATTTGCTATACTTTTAGTGTTTTTGTGAATGTTCAATCATTTTTAAGCTTACAATGAACTTAACAAAAAAAATGAATATTTGTTCAGAAAGACATAATTAATAGTTCGGATATTATTGGCATTTTGATTGGTCTACAAGTGTGTTTTCATAGTGCTACTGTATGATGCACAAAAATTATATGAGCAATATGAATGGCTGTCCTCAAGTTGTGAGAATTTACAGTTTTATGGAAGAAATTAAACTATACATACATGTCATAAATGGAATGCTGCGTCGGTGTTTCTAAAGACTGAAACAGTTTTACAAATAATATAATTTACAAGTTTTACACCGTAGTGAATGAATTTTAAAAAAACTGATGTTTCGGACTATAGTCCTTCGTCAGAGTGAATGCAGATGAAGAACTACAGTCTGAAACATCAGTTTTTTTAAATTTATAAATTATATTACTTATTATACATAGTTACATGATTCGTATATGATCATTCTCTTTGTTAAGACGAAAAATAATTTTATAAAAGAAATAAAACATGCTCTCTGTGTCTTCATAGCCTGGTGAAAAACTCTGCAAAATTTGTGAGAATTCTCGAGCAGATGAAAACCCTCGACTGCATCTCGGGTTTTCACTGATCTGCTCTCAAATTCTCCCATATGTTTGCCTTGGTTTTCATCAGGTTATGAAGGCACAGAGAACTTGTTTTATTTCTTAATTAAAACTGTTTAAACATTTACAAATAAAAACTAGACAATTTAATGACTTCCTGGCACTTATGCCGATTTTTGTTTGTCATTTCTGACTTACTTTTACAATTGCATAAATATTTTATTATATAATTATTTTTTCCTTGACAATGGTTCCAGGAAGTCACTGAAACGTCAGACTGTTATCGCTAGTTTTTATTTGTAAATGTTTAATATCCAACTCACTGTTGATTAAAACTGTTTAAGTTAACATATGAAAATACTCAAATGTTTCACTTTGGCCTGATTCAGTTTTGAAAAGATGTTTCTACACTCAACTAGACATAAATATCTCGTTATCTTAATTATCAAAATACAAATCAAGTTAGTTTGATCGTTTGTCAATTAACAACTAGTTTGATTCAAATCAAATAGTTTCATTAATGTACTGTGTTCACCTCTTCCACAACTGAATGTGATTGTTTTGATTTTTTTTTTTAATTTTAAAAATCTTTTATTGGAAGAGCCACATTGTTCTTGAAATGGTGATTGTTTGAAACACTGTTTTTAAGCAAGTCAACATCTTCGATAAATCGCTTTCCTCAAGGCATTTACACATGTGTGGAGACGTGCATGTGTGATCGCGTGCCTCTCAGGGAAAGGCTTGATTACTATAGATGGGCTATTTATTGGGGCATCATAAAAAATAAGCACTTGTCTAACGCATGTAGCTACTGCAAATATAAATATAAATAAATGCAAAAGCTTATTAATACATAAAAAAAAAATTATGGAAACATATTCGAACCAATGTTTTTTTTCCACAATTCTGTTTGATTTTCTGTAAAACAAAACAGCTGTAAGTTTGTGATACTTTAAACAAGTTTATATCCATAAACGAAAAATCTAAACAATGTGAAATAACTAAATTTTTTTAATTTTATTAAATTGTCAGTCTGTAATTTACGTGTCAACTCAAAAATATGAATTGCCCTCAGGACATGTAAGACAAAAACCAGGCTTGAGTGAGATTTTCTACACATCGCTGCATGTGGCAGCAAAAATAAATGATTTACCAAGACTTTCTTCGAGAAACAATCAGACTTACGATGAACACTTTCGATTCTTACTTACTTACACTACTTACGCTACTTACACTACTTACATAGGTGATGGCAGTGTCTACTTTTGCTCTGCAACAGTAGCCACATAAAAATTCAACAAATTTTGAGTGTTCAGCCCAAGGAACAAATTGAATATTTTTCTTTTGAACTCAAGACTGATGATTAAAAGCTGTGTACATAGTGTTTCTAAAGAAACAGTAAGTTGCAGATAAAGTATTAAGTTTTGTTTCAGACATTTTGTTCTTTGTCTAAGTGAAGACAAAGGACTAACTTCTGTTTCTACTGTATAGTGTAGAAAGTTCTTCAAGTTTTTACAAGTGAAAAACTGTTTATTGGTGAAGTATTTGGCTTGGATTTGATATGCTTTCTTTTGAAGTGATTGAATAATTAAATTTTTTCTTTTGTTTTAACTGTATCTTGTTATAAAACATTGTCATGTTGTAAAGTTTTATTTATAATGCTTGCTCTCTTTTCAGGATATATAATAATTATTAATAGTACTTTATATAGTGGCAAAGTTTTATTCTGTAGTCATTGGGTGCTGCAATAATTATTTCAGACCTTAACATCTTAGTTTTATTTTCTAGTGTAGTTGGTGTGATCCAAACAAAGTGTGCAGTAGCAAAAGCGTCACTTCAATGACCCTCCATGGAGACTGCCCAGGGCAAAAATGGAAAGTTGGACAATGTCTAGGTAAGGCTTAGGTATTTATTTATTTATTTATTTTATTTATTCAGATTCGTCTCTCATACATATAACATGATAATAAAATGCAGAGTCAAAAATCAAAATGATGAGGCGTGACAGGAAGTAGTAACAGGACAAAGTCCCAATTGACAACTACCACCTTTAAATAAAACCATAGGAAATAATATATAACTGCTATGTACAGCAAACAACAAGTCCATTCAAATATGTAGTTAAATTAATACCCTTTTAATACCCTACGTAATATAACGTTGTGCAATAATAGTAATAATAAACTGAAAAACTGAAACTGAAAACTGTAGCCACTCAGAATCGGGATTTGTGACGGATCGTTATTGTTTTAAATTTATATGTGCTATAGAACTGCTGAGAATGTCAACGATTGTCAAAACTTGCAACTCACCCATCATCTCTTGCAGTCGCTTATTGCCTTTATGAATCGAAGGCAAAACAGAAAAATATAAGTATGTAATAATAGTGAAGTAAATAATAACAACTGTGATGATAATAGTAATAATAAAATTAGTAAAAACACTAACAATTTTCATAAGATTGAAAGTAATGATTGATGATATTCACTCTAATTTTGAATGAAACCCTTAATTGATATATTCTGAAATATTCAATGTTAATTTTTCGGTTTAGAAAATCGTTTCGCAAAGTCTTTAGGGAATCAAGTCATGAAACAACTTTTCACAAGCATGGAATTCTATCATCCAATCACAAAGCACCTGACAAATCTGTCAAAGGAAACCGTGCTTTCATGAGGAACCAAGTACAAATCCAGGGTTCGTGTCGGCATCCAAAAACGTACTTAAAAGTAATTTTTAGCTCGTAGAGCGAGGAACCATTATTGTAGTGGTTGAATAATATCACTATTGGAACAAATGGTATTAAAGTTTTCCGATCACGACCACTTGCTGATTTGTTTTCAGTAGCCAATCACGAAAGACTGTGGTCTTATGAAATGATTAACTTTGTTGTCGCTCATTTATTTTAAGTGTTTTCCAGTTTTTATCGGGATTGTTGGTTTTAGTCTTACTGGTAAACTCATGAGTCAGTATTAGCAGCGAATGTGCATATTTGAATGCTAACAAAGGGTTTAAAGACTCAATTCAACTCTGAATATGACTTTTTAATATACTTTCATGTCATTTCATTAATTCTATGCGTACCCAAATTTACGGTGTTCAACTTATCATAGAGAAAATAATACCTTGGGATCCCTGCAGTTACCTCATACATTACATTAACTGGCTACGTTTCCAGCGTGGTTAGTCCTTGTAGTGTAGTGGTTAACACGTCGGAGTAGTAAACCGAAAATGTGGGGTTCGATTCCCGCCAAGGGCTTAAAAATTGTTGTCTCTTCTTTCATTTTATCCAGAACAAAACCTTGTTCCACAATTGTATCTATATTTTAGTGCCAATTTATTGTTTCCTTAGGCGGGGGGTGGGGGAGCACAGCCGAGTTAAGGGGGTCCGGAGCATGTTTGCTTGCTTCGACCCTTCAAAAAGTTTTTTTTGAGTGACAATATCTTAGACCTTACCTTCACCGGATGGAGACCCTTCCACAGCGGCCGTGAGTAAAGTTTTTCTAAAGAGGGACTGGAACTCTTTTTTACCGCTGACCTAAATCAATATAGCGGAAGAAAAACTACGGGTTTGCATTTCTGATGTGGATGGAAAAGTTGCAGGCATTAATGAATTTCGTCTACAATTTGCCCTCTATAATTAGTTTGAAGATTTTCTCTGTAGAGGTAAGAAATATTGAAATTATAACTAAATAACTCGATGGAAACATAACAAATTACACTTCGCTAAACCTATTCGCGCACCGCGTGATGCAAATATTAATTTCTTTGGCATGTTCTCGAGATTATAGCTTCTGTTTCGTGTGAATAACACATTTAGAAATTCGACTAATAGTAATAATATTCGTTTGAAAAAATATTGGCATTTTTATTCGGTTCATTTCATTTTTTGCCTGATGAGGGAGTTGAGAAGTGTGAGATGCTGTGACACGTGCATTGTTGTTAGTTTTAGGCGTTTTGCTTTTCTTTTTCGCAAGATTTGTTTCACTCATTTGCATTTCGCAGGGACAGATATCCACTGGCTGGAAGCATGGAGAGCGAGGGAGGAGATTTAATGAATCTTTTAATTCCTGGGCAAGGATCTGAAGACGATCATAGAAGGGTAGTTGACGGCACAACTCATTTATCGCCCACGGTAGGTTTGCGACTGATTATCTGCTGTTAGTGGTGGCTGGAAATTTGACATCCCGAGTTGTACTTTTGCTCTTGAGATAACTGCGCATGTGTTCTCGGTGTCAGCTTCGAAGCTTTTGACATAGTCATTGCAGATATTCAGCGGTTCCTTTCCTGACAAATGATTTAGCAAATCCTGGATTTGTGAAATTAAAAATTTTTTATTTGGATATCGTTCTTCATTTGAATATATTAGGATATCGTTCGACTTGTGTTTCCGTCTTTCCCGAATATTGATGGCTATTTTAAAACGAGAAGAGACAAACCTTTGCATTCTAAATCTTTTGCTTTCCGGTCTATTGCCATTGGCTTTGTTAATATTATAAGCGATTGTTGGGATTTATTCACAACTAAATAAAAGTTCATTTTCCTTTGTTTTCCTATTTATATATGGAAATTTGTTCTTTACGGATATTATCTTAAAGTTTTTCAATAAACTTATTTGAACTGATAATATTTTAAACACAAGGTTGTTTTGAATATTATGATATTACTTTTGAATACTATAGTATGCTAGTTGTTGTTTCAACACAGAGTTAATATCTATGACCTGATCAAAAAAGAACTAAAAATTTAAAAAATTTGAATAATGTAGTAAGATTTAACTATCTAGTGATTTCAAGAGTTACAACAAATTTAAGATTATAAAAAAAAAACTTGTCATAATTTTGAATATATTATCTTGAAATAATGGGAAGAAACTGAAATCCAGAGAAGTGATGAACTGCTGAAAAAGAATGCAAGGTTTTATTTGTGAGTTTTGGACTGTCTGAGCTAGATTAATTCATGTAAAAACTTTGAGCTGTGACAGTGAATCAGAATTCAAAGACACAGATTTTGAGTTTTGAAGGACACTATTTTGAAATATAAAAACTCTCAAGTCAGACCTTTCAGCTCTTGTGCATTTTCATGAGGTGCATGGGTTTGAGGACTGTATCTGTTTGGCATGCATCAGTTTTATCCTACTAAGCTACAACCACACTAAAATTCCTTGGATAAATAGCACTCAAAGTTATTAAGGCTGTTTTTATTCCTGTAATGCCACCTTGAAGGATAGGAAGCCTTCTTCAGAACTGAGGGAGTGTTTGGGCCTTGATAGCATTAGGAACTGCATTAGAAGAGGCAGATTGAGATGGTTTGGCAGGGTTTTCATTAATGCAAAATATTGCATATTTTTCGCAAAAAAATTAATTTGGGAAGCAAAAAAATGAAATGCAATGTGTCCCTGGGACGCACAAGATTGACAGGACATTACGGTGTAAATAAACTTTCGATGACAGAAATTTTGTTTGGGACTACTAATTCAAAAACGAAGGGGTCCCTGGGACTCCTCTTGAAAATTTCTACTGAAAACCCTGTATGTGTTCAAATGATATGCTTTATGTCTGTCATAACACAGGCCGTAGGATTTCAGATTTTGGGTTCCGTACTTTTTTTTCATGGGAACCCATCAGCAACTATTTTTGGGTTCGGTAAAATTGATGACGAGTACCCAAACTTACAATGGCACAATGAACTAAATTTATTACTGAAGATGCTTGCAGCTGAATTATCTTGCATTTTAACTCAATCACACACAATCAGAAAATTTTTGTGATATTATCTTCATCAGTGTCAACATTGAAGTCGGCACTAAAAGCCCATTTTCTGACGGTTTTCAACAAAACAGAATCAGATTTTTTCTTTTTTGGAAAACTCAACCACGTGTAGTGACGGCTCTGCCCAGAATGCTTTACAGAACGTATACTCAAGAAATGCACTATGGGATAGAAACAAGATGGCAGACAGTAAATAAAACGATTATGAAACTTGCTTTACATTTAAGCATGTTTTGGTGTGGAAAACGAACAGAAAAGCTCGGTACACAGTTGATCAGTGACTTCAATTGTTGAGTCTTTGATTTCTCCTATATGCTGCATTTTTATTCATGGTAAACGGATTTTTGTTTCCGTGATTTTCCCAGCACGGTAACGACACGCTACCGGTAACGATTGTTATCGTGAAATCCTACAGCCTGATAACAGTGCAGCATAAAATGGCAAGTACTACTTTTGTTACTTTTATCAATATCTGAGATAGTTATTCTTGGTTACTAAGGCAGATACCAAAACCCGTCCCTGGCCTAACTCAAGATATGAATATGTCAACTTCAGATAGTTTATTTGCTAAATATCCTGGGAGTAATCTTTCAGCATACTTTCTGATAAGTGATCATTTAGTTTCTTGAAAGTTTTCTTTCTTTTTATCTTTTTTCTCTGTTGAACCTTTTGTGGTCGTTTCCCTGTGTCTTGCATTGTGGTGATACCAGCACTAACTAGGTACCTGTCAATGTCAGCTTCACCAATACCATCCACTGACATAGCACGCCAGTGTTTTTGGAACTCTTCATCAACTTTTAAAGAATATTCATCATTCTTGAAAAACAGAACATCCTTTTTGTCGGTTGGCCTTGTAACAAACATTATTTTCTTCCTAGCCGACTTGATGACGTCATAAGCATCTGGCAAACAGTCTCTAATTTCATCCAAAAGAATTCCTCCCTTACCTTCTTGCTCATGGCGCTCTAATAGTCTAACAAGATCTTTTTTGCTTTTAATTTGATACTTTGGACTAAACACAAATTTTCCACCTTTGCAAATTAACTTCGCATTTTTCTTCAGTGCCTCGCTTTCGAGCCAATGCTTGTTCTGTGCGCTAATATCAGTGTACTTGATTTGGTCTAGAATTTCATCAAGAGTTAATGGATCAAACTCCCTTTGTAGATGTCTTTTCTTCATATGATCAACGATTGTTGCCAAGACCGCAAACCTGTGCTTACTTCGGAAAGTAGGAGCTTTGTAGTCAAGGGACGAAGAAGGGGGTTTCGGCTTTGGTTTTTGTAAAAGTTGTTGGGGAAGATGGGCAGAAGTTGTCGTGCTTGACTTTGGTTTTGGCTTCGGTTTTTTCGACTCTACCGCTGGTTGACTAATGCTTCGCTTCTTGAAGTCAGCGAAATCCTTTCGAAGCGAAGGATCCATTCCTAGAAACTTACGAAAAAGCCTACTTAAAATCCCCTTCCACTTTCAGTTTCAGGATGTGCTCTGATAGCCTCTGACAAAGAACTTTCCATATATGGTTTTGTGCTCGGCTTCACGAAGTTTATTCGGAAACATTCGGAGAAATATGCTGACCGCAAACCTCATCCAACGTGGGCTCCTAAAGCAAGCAATGGCGCGAAATTTTATTTTCCAAACTTTTAGGAAAATTTGAGCAGAATTATTGAAACCACAATGCTTGGCGTTGCAAATAAAATGCAGGTATTAATAAACACGCGAAATTACGCCGTTCTTCTGTTTTTAACGTAGTGCTAATTTGTTTTCGTTTTATTTGGTTAGAGTCTTGATACAAGGAAGACAGGAGCTAAACTCGACGCTGACAACATTGAAAATGAAGGCAAAACATTGTCCTTAAAATCGACGACTATTCAAGCGAGTAAGGTATTGTGTGCAACTCTCGCAAGGAGTTAATTCGTCATGATCAGTTGTTGCCTAATTGAGTTTGAATTTACATTTAACCATTAACATTTCCTACAACTAATGATGAGTATAGAAATTTATCTAAGACTTAACACATTTACTCTGATTCACACGCAGCTAGTTTTCATTGTAGATCTGTCCTGCAAACAGCCGCAGTTCCTTAAAATTTATAATTGTATGAAGCACAAAGAATCATTAGAATTTTTTCTTGCACTTTTAATTGCTATGTATTTCTTTGTAAGCTTTACTTGGCAAGTTAAACTCAGTATAAACAGTGAGGTTTAAATAAAATTTTCCTTACTTGGTCATACTTAGAATTATGCATGAAAAGTATCTCTAGCCCAAACCCTAGCTCCTATAGTATTATATGCCTTTAAAATGCTTGCATAACTAAGTATGCCCCAGTAAGGAAATTATGCCAGGTTAAATATTTCCCAGGGTACTTAGAGGACAAGGTTAAAAACCCATGCTAACAGGTGCCTGGGTTGGTCGAGGGGCAACTCGCATATGTTAATGACAGGCGATCTAACCAAGGGTCATGTTTTATACCCAAAAAATTCCCTACTTTTTTAACATATACCCAATAACTGGGTTTTCAATAAGTTTTGAAGTAGGTGGTTAAAATTCTAGAATAGACAGCGAGAAGCTGATATTTCTCATTTTATTTGCAAGATCTAATTAATTTAACTATCAATTAAAAGTAGGCAGGAGATATAATTATGTCAAGAAGGTTGCAAAATTCGCTGACTGCCACCTCTTATTGAAAACCCTGCTATAAAATCCCTCAGTGTTTTTGCATGGGCAAATTTTATTTTTTATTTTATGGAAAGCGACCAAAAAAGTCCTAGTGTCTTTCATATACCAAAAAAAAAAAAAAAATCATTTTGGCCAAAGTGTCAGACCCAAAGAAATCCCTTGGAGATCTTCTCCCTCCTCCCCAGTCATTAGAATATTTAAGTGAAGCTCCTGGGGGATTGGTCTTCTGTGATCCTAGAGACAATTCTACTTACCAGTTGCGTTTTGTGCTGCCATGTGGTTGTGATGGTTGAAGACAATAGCTTATGCACCAGTCAAAGGAAGTCCTGCCTCTCCCATCTTGGGCATTGCAGGGGTAGTAAAAATCTCACATATTATGCATTTGAAAACTATCCCACAACTGTTTTAAAGTAGAATGCCAGTCAAAGAAAGATGCTGTGCTTTTGCAAATACAGTGTTTTGTATATTGTTATTCAAAATGATAATCATGAATGTTGAAAGTTTGGGCTTGTGCAGCAAAGATTTATTGAATGAATACTTCATCCAAACTCACACCTGAAGCACAGGAATTACTTGAACTCAATAAATCTTCACTGTACACAAGCCCAAAATTTTAACATTTGACATGATTTTCATTTTGAATTACAATATACAAAACACTGAATTCGCAAAAGCACTGCAGCTTTCTAGCACTCAATGATGTCAAAAAATGAAGCTGCTGACCAAACCGGTCTGCAAGGGAAAGAACAAAATGGCATTAAAATTACGAACTTTGAACAGTTATTTCTCCTTTGCTGTTGATATTTTGGCTGAAATACTTTGTGAGGGGTCAAATAAAGGTAATAGCTTTTATTTAAGCTTAAATTACAAGTTTTTTGACTGGATTTTCTCTGTGATGCCCCCTTTAAACTACCATAAAAATTAGCGAGCCTGATTGCTAGTGGCCATGGACAGATGTTTTGGCCTTTTAGGCCTCATCAGCATGGCATAGTGGCCGTAATGCCCAGTATAGTGTCTTCAAGTTAGCTACTAGCACGTTTGTGCTATCTATACTTAAGTCTTTTATACTGATTGAGTTAAGTAACTCAGTGTTAACAATAATGTAATGATTGATTATCCTGGTTATCTAAGCAAATTAAGCAATATCTCAAAAGAAAAGCCGAAAAAAAAGTCCTCTCAGCTGGCTTCAATGGGAATTGAACCAGTGTCAACCTCAGGGATACCTGTGCCATGCTCTTACTGAGCTATGAATTAAGCCACAACTGGGGGAGCAGGTCATTTTTAATGATTGTACACCTAAGAGTAGCATTGATAGACCCAATAAAAATTGTCTCAGTCATTCAAAGCATCATTGATTGTCTTTTTTTGATTATGTTTCAAGAAAGTGCCATCAGATACACTTAATAATAACACAAAGGAGTTGACTGCTGCTGCTGATAGAAGTACACATGTGAATATGGCAAGTGAACTTCCAGTTTGTAGAGAAACAACAAATAATGAAATCATTAAAGAAACACATAGAGAGAATGAAATATATCATAAAGGGGCATCAGCAGATATTGTCATGGGTAGCAGCCAAAGTGATGCAGATGATAAATTCATAGGAGGCATTTCATCCGAGGAACAGGAAGTGCCAGAGAATGGTGCTATTCTACCATGTGACAACTCTAAGGCTGTACAACAAGATTCACAAAATTTAAGCAGTGATAATTCAAGTGATGAAGAAGTCTTCATAAGAAAACCAAAGTCAAAAAAGGTAAAATTTTATTGTCAAAATGGCTTGGTCACAAATATTTTAGCTTTTATTGATAATCACTGTCCTTTACACAGCTGAAGTTCGCCTTATATTTTATTGCCTTATATAACAGTTTATGTTTAATCATTTTCAGCAAAGAAATATAATGAATAACATAGTATTTTAAATAATATTTAAGCAGTGTAGTATTTAGAAAGGCAGCATGGCTGGAGCAAGGGTTCAGTTTGCAGCTCTGCCGAAATTGGAATCTGATGTGACCTTCTTTTCCATCAAATCTGACTCAACTTTTCACCTTTTCATCTTTCTGGGGTCAGTAACAAAGTACCAGCTTCTGCTGGAAGCTAACTTTCAATGGATTAACTCCCCATACAGGGGTAGCTTACTTTAAGACTCTCATCTGCTTAACACTAAAGAAATCGGAGGTAAGCACTAGTTTATATAAGCTATCAAACTGACCATGTGCACCCAGCCTTAGGTGTAATGATAACCATTAGAAAAGTGATGGGAGAAAGGGGGAATTTGGTTGATGTTTGAGTGAGGATACTTGAATTTTCCATTTTGTATGTGTGGTGTTTGTGTGTTCTTGTTTTCGAAAACCTTTCTCTTTGGCCTGGCTGTCTCCTGTTCCAAAACCCATAGTTCTTTCAGTCCTTAAAAGTTAATAAAAGGACAAATGTAAAAATTTCAAGGTAAAACCTTGATTTCTTCCTTGAAAGATTTGAGCAATTAAGCCCGGAAAAATAACTAATAATTACTTCAGTTCACTAAATCTTGTTAACAATTTCTATCTTTGGCGAGAGCAATGTGTGGTGCAAAACTGATGGAGAAAAAGAGGACAGGGGAATAATGGAGATGTTGGGATTGAAGGAATCAGTATAGCTAGTTGGTCATCCTACTGCAACAAAGCCTGTTGTCGTTGAGTGTTTTATGATTAAGGGTAACGATTTATTTTTCATCTTTTATCCACAGATTTTTCACAGGTAGAAAAATCTGCCTCAAAAACACCGTAGCCAAAAGCATTGATGATGCAAGTAGAAGATCAAGCGTTGAAAGGCCAGGTAGCATGGACAGAATGGATGGAATGGACTCCATGAATGCAATGGATCAGACCATGTCAATGAATCAGATGAAGTAACGAACCGAGTCCCTCCAATCAAACCTATCAGCGGCTACCAATATAATAGTGCTGCATTATGGGATCACTGAAAAGCAAAGACTCACAGAATCCTGAGTTAGTTCAAAGACGTTCGTTTGCTTAATTTGTTTAATTTCCATTTAAAGCTATGCGACATGAACACTTTCAAAACTGGTTAAGCTCACAATGAGTGAAAAATCGTTATCAAATTACGTATATTTACATTGCTTGTTATGAATGTAAGCGTAAATGATATTGTTAAGATGCTAAGCTGCTTAAACGAATATCAAACTAAATACCAAACCTAACTAATGTAATCTAATAAAAAGATTATTTGGTGCTGTATATTGCACTTTATAACTCACCCATTGACCTTTTTGCGCTCTCATTGGCTAAATTTCATCACGTGATACAAAATTGCAGGACAAGTATCAGGCGATATACCCCTTCCGATTTGACATCCGTCCTCCGATTTTGTCCGCCATTTTTAAACAAAGCAAATATTTTGAAAATTTAACATTTTAATGGAAAATCAAGAAAAGCCTTGTTTCCAGAGCTGTGTCAGGAAATTAAAAAAAAACAACAGAAACACCACATACATACCGTCAACGTCTTCGAAGGTTTAGCTGGGTTCACACACATTTCGTTCGTAGCGGATTCGAGTGGAGGGTTATAAAACAAATAAACCTTTGCGTGGGTTGTTGGTATACGGAAGGATATAATGTCCGTGGCTGATAGACTGTCCTGATAATTTCACAGTTGCTCTCGAAGCTTCGCTTCTCGGTCAACTGTTCATTTTTCGGACAATCTATCAGCCACAGACACTATAATTTATCCTTCGATATACCAGCCGCAGGAAGGAGTTTATTTACTAGCAATCGTATGTGCGTAGACATTCACAACTGTTTGCCAGTATTCTATAAAAGCAATTCTCAAAAACTGTATTACACTTGCGTTGGATATTGGTTTTTGTGACAACTTCGAACTGGTTAGAATTTTTTCCCCTTAATTTTGTCCTTTTAAGCCTTTTAAGAGATGAAAAGAAATATCTGAGCAAAATAACGCATACACTACTTGTACTTGATATAATTAATTTGATTTTTGCACCAGCCACCATAAAAAGCAGACACTTCTATCCGCTGATAGACTGCGACTAGTGCGAGCGGATGTGTTGTTCATTAACGTGTGTGGTTCAGTGACACAATCGCGTTCCCAGAGCCCGTGTTCCTTTTAGCTAGCGGCGGTTTCTTGGCAGGACTTGGTTGTTTAAAAGGTGTGTTAACTTTAACCTTGGTTTAAGCAAAAATTACTGCAGCTATTGCTTCGTTAAGGAAACGATTGCGGTTCATATAAAAGACTGTTCAGATTTTCCAAGGAAAAAACTTGTTAATCCCAAATGTACAGATCAAATCCATCTCTATAAGATTGGAAACACGACCATGGTTTGAAAATTTATCCCTGGGCTAGCGCTAATCGGCCTTTGAACAACTGAGCCCAGATGTCGCTGAATGCTTTATTTGGCGAATAGAACTGGTAGCTAAGGCTTTAAAAAAATTGTTAACCATTTGAGTGCCAGTTGTATTGTTAAATTCTCCCAACTTGAACCCATACATTTCATTGAACAACTTTTAGAGAACTTTACTTTTAATCTTCAGTAGTTTGCTTTGTTTGATCAATCTGTCGGTTTTTGTTCTTTATTAAACAATGCTTTTGTTCTTTAATAAACAATACAATTAAAGAACAAAGACCAACATTAAAGGTCAGTCAATCCCCTTGCACTGTTAAACTAAATAAAATTTGCTTTGCGTTTGTATTAATTAACAAAATGTGAAGTGACCGTCGGATGACAGACGAAATATTACACTTAAATTTCAACATCAGAAAAATGGAATCGCTTCTCGTTGTAACTTTATTATACAATTGTATGCCCAAATTAATATATTTAACTACAAATGTTAACTTTTCGAGCTTCAAATAACTTTGTATTTTGTGTTTTCTGTTTAGGTATTTGGAATCGGTTCCGTAGCACAGTATGTTTTGAGTCGATCCAAGTTCGGCACATTTTTCTCTGTTAATTTTGGATGGGGCATGGGTATGACATTCGGTTGTTATTGGGGCTTTGGCGTATCAGGTGAGTTTTTCCTCCTGATATGAAGCACAGGCAATTTATTAGACTGGAATCTGATTATGTTTAATCTTTGAAGTTATTTTCACAAGGTAATAAAGAGTAGTATCTGAAAACCATCACCAAAATTACGTTGTTGTTTTTTGTTTTTTATATTAGCATTAGAAATAAATATATATATAAAAAAACACTTTATAGGTGGCCGTGGTTGGCGCAGTTGGTAAGATCTCTGCTTTCCAACCACAAGGTCCCCAGTTCGATCGCGGTTCTGCTGAGATTTGAATATTTGTGTGACCTTCTTTTTTGCCTTTTAATTCTAATCACGTGACAATTATCTTGTTCCCATGGTGACCAAGGCTTATAAAATGATGATGGCCGCCATTTTGGATTAGTTTTCAATTTTTGAGATTTTATCTAAAATTGAGATATATAAGAAATGGATAGGAAATACTGTTTTATGTGATAGAAATGCAAAATATTGGAAAGAACATGAAAAATAACCGTTATTTTTCAATTTTTAGAGCAAATTCTACAAACATTTAAAAAAAATCCAACTTTTGTGACTTTCTGTGATGATGTCATCAATAATGACGTCATTTAATTAAATTCATCATCAAGGAACAGTTGTACCAAAGCTTTTGGCGATTGGTCGAGACGTTCAGATTTGAGGCCAAAAAAATCGAGGAGGGGGGACCGTTCGACCCCCCAAATGAGGCTTCTAGGGTTAAGTTCAAGATATTTTTATCAAGGAACAAAACCAGTTTTTTTCATACATTACTTTCATACATTAATTCGTCTTGTATATTGCAAGAACCTGCATGGGTAGGGCTACTATGTAGCTTCTTGTTCAGTTTATTCTTTCATATAAGAAACTGGCTGTCTTTGAAATCAGGTTTTTTTGAGTATTTAAATATTAGTTAATTAGAGGTTATAGGTTCTTAATCCGTTAGTTTCTCATGTGCGGGTATTTTCTGTAAATTAACGAAAGCATTTCCTTTGCTTTTTAAACAAAAGCATTTAAGATTGTTGAGTAAATCATATGAAATAAAGAAGCTTAATTCAGAGACTTTGGTTTAGGTTTGGGGCTTTAAGTTTTGTCCGTCGTAACATAAGGCGTGCGGCTTAAGTTAAGAACTCGCACCAAAACGCAGTTAGCATTTTTAGATCATTATTCAGGGTTGGCCAGGAAGGGTAATGGAATACCAATATGCTCGAAAAGAAACATCCAATATACCCAAAAGCAATTTAAAATTCATGTAAAATACCGAAGTTAGAAAAAGCATGATCTACTTTATACCCAAAATTAGTCAAAATTACCCAACTTTTAGCATTAAAGTACCGTATACCTAATATTGAATACCCCAAAATACCGTATACTGTTGTTAGAGTAAATTTCATCATATTTTTGTAATTTTAAAAATGTTTTGACACTACTGAAAGGTCATGTCAATAAAGCTTATTATTATGTTATGTTATACACAAAAATCCTGGCCGACCCTGATTATTGGTAAATAGAAGTCCGTGGTTAGAAGTCGTTTTTCTGCTTTAGCTGATAAACTACACCAACAATTGTGACATTAATTTAGAAATCAAAGATTCATAATATTCGTATATTTAGTGGAATGAGTTTGACAGTTTGATCAATACAATGTCGTTTATGACAGTTTGATCGATACAATGTCGTTTATCACATCAGGAGCACATATGAACCCAGCGGTTTCTTTGGCCTTTGCGGTGATCAAAAAGTTACCCTGGATAAAAGTTCCAATATATTGGCTCGCTCAGCTTCTTGGAGCTTTTACTGCATCGATGTGTTGCTACTTCGTGTATTACGGTATGAATTATACTTACTCTTTATCCTATAATTTACTCTAGCTCAGGTCCGGAATAATAGTATCCACAATTATGAATTTTTTCTACCCAGGACATTTTTATTTTAACTCCCAAATTATTAATTTGGGGGAAATTTTTACGGTAGGCGATTTCTGCAGATCACTTTGATGACTGAGCGCCGTGTAGCGCCATCATTGCTGATGTTTTTTTCCCTTGAGCCATTTTTCTTTATGTCTGTCTTAAAAGTGGATCAACTTTAATTTAAACTAGTACGGTGGCCCATATATGACACGAGTCTGTCTGTGTGTTTGTAAAAATTTTTCTTCCCAGGACATTTTTTATGGGATGTCTGTGGCAGGCCACAGTGAGGTTTGCCCGGGCGGGGTTCCTTTTTCATCGTCGACGCAAATCGACAAATTTGACAACCTCGTGATTTGATTGACTGATAATGAAAATGCCCGTCACAGCCGGAGCTATAGGCGAATCTTTTGTGACGTCATTTGTTTACATTTGGCTATGAACTGTGATCCACTTACCCAGCAAGACAAAATGTTCTGAATATTGGAAGAACAAGATAACATTAAGCTCTCCAGCGATTT
>JANCMA020028318.1:0-27707 GCA_024336925.2 Zoanthus solanderi
ATATTAACAATAATGATAATTATTGTTATTTTTATTGATATCGTTATCATCATCATCATCATCACCATTATTATTCTTATTATTATTATCATTATTATTATTGATATATAATTATTCATCTATTATCAATTCTAAGTGTCATTAGATACCGTGCGACGTTCAAACGTTTTATAATACATTAAAATCGCGTATATATACTTACATCCATCAAAAAACTATTCTAAACCACAAAGTTACTAATATGGCATTGTTGTATAGCGGAGCGCTCAATAGCATTTTAGTTAGATCCAAAAATACAGAAAATCACAGAGGAAAGGTTTAGCTGTTGCAACTCAGAGTTTCAGACCGCAAAGCGATCTTAAGGCAACTTTTTATTACTATAACCAGATCTATTTACACTTGGAAAGGGACGTTAATGCCTACCTACATGACAAATGACTTCAATGCGTCTTACTTTACAAAGAGCTAAATTTTTTGAACCGTAAATTCATTTACAAATTGTTTTTCTCACATTACGATTACATGACTAACAATCTTTGGAATAACTTGTAAAAATGGTTTTCGTTTTCTTTTTAAGCTCTTGATAGCTAAGATACTAAATATCTTGTTAGCTAACTACACTGAATTAAGACTAATGGTCTGATACTAATGACCACTTCTCATTTCGTTCTCGCAGCAACTATTCCACCACCGACCTGCAGAGACATGCTTCCTAACAACGATTGTTCAAAATTCCTAACCAAATCCTACTGCCACTCTTCGTTCTATGCTTCGTTTTGCCCGAAAACTTGTGGACTATGTGGTAAGTACGTATACAGTCAAGAAATTTTGTAACTTACACGTCTCAAAATGAACTCCAGTGGCGGATTTAAGGGAGGGGCCCAATCCCCCTTTTTTTGGTAGCACTGATTGCTTAACAGCCCGTTTCAATAAACTTACTCTGATAGCCATGTACACATTTCGTTTTAGCTCAGTTTAGGCAGATATTGTATTTTGATCCCGAAGTGTGGATTAAACTCTTTGTTGTAAATTTAACCCTAGAAGCCTCGTTGTCGAACGGACCCCCCACCTCACCCCCTCGATTTTTTTAGGCCTCAAATCTGAACGCCTTGACCAATTGCCAAAAGCTTTGGCACAACTCTTCCTTGATAATGAATACATGTTTTGACATAAATTAGACGACGTTATCATAGGAAGTCACAAATGTTGGACTCTTGTAGAATTTTTTTCCAAAAATTGAAAAATAATCGATACTTTTAATTTTCTTTCAAGTATTTTGCATGTTTATCACATAAAACGGTATTTACTATCCATTTCGTATAATATCTCTCAATTTTAGACAAAATCTCAAAAATCAAAAATTAAACCAAGATGGCGGCCATCATCATTTTTTAAGCATTGGTCATCATGGTAACAAAATAATTGTCACGTGATTAGTATTAAATGAAAGATCGAAGTTCAATTAACATTTAGGCCAAATTTTAAGTCGATCGATCCACGCATAACGAAACTCTTGGGAGGGTTTCAAAGAACCCCCTCCCCCTTCCCTATGAGGCTATATGTTTGGCTAAAAGGCTTGAGGCTTTTAAATGATATGTATTGTAGCAGCCGTTAAAGGCATTCATAGATAGTTTTGGTTTTGAGGGAGTTCGGGACTGGGTCTAGAAATTGGAAGTTGGGTCCCCCGTTTTCAAAATTCCTCGATCCGCTCCTGAACTCGATTTCCTGAGCTAATAGATTTCCTGAGCTAATAGATTTCAAGTGTTCAAATCAACGCGCAGATGTTAAGAATCTCACTGATATTGCTTAACTAATAACTAATACAATATTTGTGGATATTTTTAGTGGATTACTGAAAATGGATATTTTTCAAAGCAAATAATTACTGACTGAGAATCAGCTAAGAAATTAACTTATGAATTACTAAGAAATGGTCACCTCCATTCAGACTCCTCTATGTTTGTTTCCTCATCGAATCTCTGACAAGCGTTCTGGAAGTCCGACAAAACAGTTTTCGAAAATGTGATTCGTACTTGAAAGTGATCTAATTCTAATCTAAGAATGTTTTTTCCTCAGGCTTAACATCGGCTCCGCCAACACAACCACCTTGTATGGACAATGAAAACTCTTTCCTCTGCAAACAAATAAAGGACTACGGACTTTGTCATTCTGACGCCTTCAAATTCTACAAATGCCGGAAAACCTGCGGTTGTAATGGTAAGATATTAAAAGTGATGGCAATCAAACATCTTTATTTACAACATTTTCAAAGCAGCAACAATTGTAAGAATCGGAATTGTTTTAGAGAATATGAAAGCGAAAAGGATATAACTCTCAGTTTTGAAAGATATCAGTAAGCTTAATAACTACAATCGTTATTATTGGTTGATCTGATTAACGTTAAGGCAAGCCACCCTTCATTGATCTCTTCGTCCCTTGCACACCTCCTTACATGCACCAAACAAAGCCCTATTTACACATATATATTCAGCAAAGTAACATTAATGTCATTCATTTAGTCTTTCATACAGTCAGTATAAAATACACGCAGAATCTATAACTAAAGGCCTTGTGACCTTCTCTTTATGATCGTTGATGTTAGCTAGTGTTAAACGTTTGGAAGTAAAATAGGTTCAAGTAGTTTTTAACAATTTTTATTGCTTTTTCATACCCAAGTTTTGCCTCCTGTGACAACAACATCACCAGCCTCAACCACAGCTACACCCGGCGTATGCGAGGATTATTATAACACTTATAACTGTACCCTAGCGAAAGGCAAAGGCTACTGTGATTATTACGACTACATGAGTTACTTCTGCAAACGTACTTGTGGAGGGTGTGGTAGGTTTTAATATCTTCATTATGGACCTTATAAGCAACAAGGGCGTAAAAGTGAACAACGTTGACTTAGAAAAATCACATTTCTGGTTTTTTCTTTAACTCTTTGTGCGTGCCATTAGGCACTTTCGATATGCTATTCAAGTTCACTGCATTTGCAAGGCGCGATAAAATGACTAAACGAAATTGAAGCAGGAATTTGAACAAATATTAAGAATCTTTAAATTAATTAAGTGCATAATTAGAAATTCGTAGTTCAAATAGAATAAAAGAGAAATCACAAAAAACTGTACTTGAAGAAAGATTAAAACATAGAACTTTTAAAAATTAACGCGGATAATTTTCAGATGCAAGTAGCAAAGCATTGACTGCAATTTGTCAAAGGCTAAAACTAAAACCGTAAAAGAAATTTAACAAATTACCTTGTTTTAGAATTCGTTAGAAGCCCTTTGGGAAGAAATTTCAATGTTTTAATGAAGGATTAAAAGAAATCATCCAATATTTGATGTGTTTTCGCAAGCTGTCGACTTCGATTAAGTAAACATCGCCATTTTGTCAAAAAAACGTCATAAATGGAATGCTGCTTCGGTGTTTCTACAGAAACACTTTTATAAATTGATAACTTGGACAATGTAGTGAAAGAATTTTATAATCGACGTTTTGGACTGTAGTCCTTCGTCGGAGTCCTTCACTCCGTCTGCTATAAATTTTTTTCACTACGGTGTACAAGTTATCTATTTATCTAATTTTGTCAAAAAAAAGTTAGGAATCTGCATACTTTCGTTTCTAAGTGTTTCTAAATCCAGTATTCAGCAAATGTGGCAAAGGGTTGAATTCCATTTTTAAAAAAGTAAATCAAAAATAACGGAACAAAAACGTCGCAAAGTTCTTCACAGGATACCCAAACTTCAAACTTGTTTAAAAGGCTGGAAACATTCTGCACATCAACCAAATTCACTTGCGTGCATAATTTGATAAATGACAACTTTCGCTGGAGTATATAAAGCTCAATAAATTTGTGTTGATTCATGTATTCAGTGGTTTGAATTAATTGAAGACTTGAAGATGTCTTCAACCATAAAAAACAATTATCAGTCATGGCAATCGCGCACGCCGATTTTTAGTAGTGAACGAAGGTTGCTTAATTATTAAATATAATGAAAACACAACACTGTTTAATTCTTTAGCAGAGAGGGAAAAACAACTTTCCACTTCCCGCTCCCTTTTCTTAAATAGCACTATTGATATCTTCCATAGCCAAACATAAGTTTAACTAAAACACAGGGTAAATTGAGTCCAATTTACTTCTCTCCAATCCTTGCCTAGTTCCAACACCGAAACCTACAACAGCCGCGCCGCCTGTGTGCGTCGATCAGCTTGGATCGGTAGTATGCTCTTTGGTGAAAATCCTAAAATCTTCATCCGGAGCTTCTTATTGTGAAATGGACGATTACAAGCACCAAAGATGTGTTAGAACCTGTTCTGGTTGTGGTACGTAATTTTTGGACAATCAAAGCCATTTTGACTTAAATAGGAGAACTATTTTTTCCTTAGTTCGTTATTACATAAGCTTCAGACCAATACATTATATATTCCATCAAACATTCTTTCCTTTCGGGCTATCCCTATCGCTTAACTAAAATTACCTGAATTCTTCTTTCTCATTTGCTATACATTTGCAATAAATAGTCAAACAATCTTGATTTCGTTTATGACCTCTAAAGTTTACTTAAATCTCAATAATGTATCGAGAAAAATCAGGAAAAGAACTTTCAAATACTGCTTTCTTTACAACTTGAATAAATATCTTGAATTTTTTTACAAAAAAGTCAAATATATTAAACAAAATAGAAATAAGAAAGATAGTGTCATTGAAAAGCTACAAATAGACCATCTAATATGTCCGTATATAACTTTGCTTTAGATTTGCATAAAAAAAACAAAATAAACTAATACGTGGTTAGCGGTAAACACAGATTTTCTTCCTCAGAAAACAACTCCACCCTCCTCAGCCACAGCTCAGGAAGGACGTCTCATTGAAAAAATATTGACAAATCATCTAATAGCTCAGTATGAAATTTAGAATTGCTTAAAGAAAACAAAATAAGCTAAGATATAAATTTACTTTCCTCGGACAACAACTCCATCCTCCTCAGCCACAGCTCCCCGCGCAAGCGTGGATGCAGTATGGCAGTATAAACTGTACTATAGCAAAACAGAGCGGATATTGCAATCAACCTCACTACACACATGCTTTTCAGTACATGATTTTTACTTTGTGTAACCTATAAGAATAATGTCAGCTTCATTTTAAAGCATTTGTAAAGAACGCAAAAGCTAATACTGTTAGTATTATTATTATTATACAGCTGGTAAATTTATGTTTTATTCCATCAGTTCCGACACCCACAACGACTGCTCCACAATGCAAAGACAACATTGGAAAGGAGATCTGTAGCCTTGTGCAAAACCAAAGAATGTGTGACACCTACTGGAAATATTGTAAGAACACCTGCAACAAATGTGGTACGTGATTTATAGTTGCAACAATCATCTCTTTTAGAACTAGAATGAGATCCGTTGATGAGTTTCATTTTTATAGTTCAACAAATGTTAGAATTGTAAACTGACAACTGAAGCGGTCAAGCAACTCTGAGCAACGATATGATTAAAATGCGTTCGCCTTCGTTGAAAATAAAGATTTCATAAATAAGGAAAATTAAAACACGGTATAAAAACTTTTTGCTTTTCAAATGAAATTATTTTGAAAAGATGCATGCTATTGTTAACTCTTTTAATCTATTAATATTCTCTTAGAAAGTAGTAAAAGCAAAGATTAGATAACTCTTTTAACAATTGCAAGAATCCCCATTATCCCGTTTTGTTTGTTTTCTCAAGGTTTACCTACTACACCACCAGCCACAGCTCCACCAGTATGCGAGGATTATCATGGCACTTTAAACTGCACGATAGCAAAACATAAGGGATTTTGCAAGTATTCTCACTACAAGAAATACTTGTGCAAACGCACTTGTGGAAATTGTGGTAGGTATCAAAGTCTTACGGTTTAACCGAAATAGTCAAACTATTTAGGGCTCATGTCACTGCAAATTTAAATTAGTAGAACTACCTGCAAAAATTTTTTTTCACTCCAAAGAAAAAAAAACCGTAGCAATAATAATCTTTTGAGTTAAAATTGTTTTAATAAGGAATTTTTCTTTTAATTGTACTATCAAATTTTGACAAAGCGATTTCTGCAAAACTTGGCTTGTAGCAGAATCGATTTTTCAAAATAATAGTCTAACATCCTAGAAACCTCTCCAATTACTTTCGCTGCGATTGGCTATTTATAGCAATTCAGTAATGGGCTGCTGTCGATCAATTTTGATGCGCTAAACAATGATAATTTATTATGTTTGCATTGTTTTTATTAAGGGAAACTTCGTTCAAACAGAATGTTTTTAATGTTGCTATTTTTTGAAGGATGCCTGCAGATATTTTTAATAGTTCATAGCATGCATTTGTATATTTAACGACCTGGAAAAAAAAATCTCTCCCGGTACTTTAACAAAAGCTGGTAATTTTTCCTTTTTACGCTACCAGTTCTGAAACCTACAACGACTGCACCAGATTGCAAATTGTACGGTAAGAAAACAGAAGGAATACTGCCAGTCCTCTCACTACACACACACACTTTAACAATTTTTTTTAGTCGGTTCGTTATAAAACTTATCAGAAAACGTTTAGTTTTAAAAAATGAAGTAGTTAAAAAACAACAGTTAGTAATGTTTCATTTTTATACCATCAGTTCCGACGCCTACAACAACCGCACCAAAATGCGAAGACAAAATTGGACATGGTATCTGTGATAAGATGTTAAAGAAAAATCTGTGTCAAAACCACGGGGAATATTGCAAGAAGACCTGTGGCAAATGTGGTAAGGGATTTACAGCACTTATCATCACAACTGAAATAGTCTTATCAACTTTAAAAGTGATTTGTTACTAAGTTTGATGTCTATAGCTTACTACAAATAGTATAATATAATAAATCACATAATAAATTTTTACTCACAAGATGAGAAAAAAAAAAAATAAATAAAAGGATTTAAAGTATATATATTTTATTCACACGTTATTAAAGAGAACAGAATTAGCTAAGATGGAGCCAGTAGGAAATGTTTCAGTTCTTAATTTATTTCGATCTTATTAAACTTTTTTATTTCTTTTCTAAATATTGTTTTGCAGTTTCCACGACAACACCGCCGCCATGTAAAAACAACGAACGCGATGACATTTGCCATTTGTTGAAGATCAGTGGACATTGTAGTAACGCTAACATAAAGTACCAAAACTGCCGAAAAACATGTGGCTGCCATGGTAAGAACAAAGAATATCAGGTTTAATCAGAAATATAATCTAAATATATACAAAAGTTATAAAAAATGGGTTTTAAACATTTGGTTTCTAAAAATATAGACATAATGATACAAGAACGCTTGGTTGTTGTTTCTCATTCTTCTTGTTCTTGTTCTTGTTCTTGTTCTTGTTCTTGTTCTTGTTCTTGTTCTTGTTCTTGTTCTTGTTCTTTTTCTTCTTCGTCTTCTTCTTCATCTTTTTCTTCTTCTTCTTCTTCTTCTTCTTCTTCCTCTTGTTCTTGTTCTTCATGTTCTTGTTCTTGTTCTTCTTTTCTTGTTCTTCTTTTTCTTTTTCTTCTTCTTCTTCTTCTTCTTCTTCTTCTTCTTTTTCTTCTTCTTCTTCTTCTTCTTCTTCTTCTTCCTCTTGTTCTTGTTCTTCTTGTTCTTGTTCTTCTCGTTCTTCTTGTTCTTGTTCTTGTTCTTGTTCTTTTTTTTGTTCTTCATGTTCTTGTTCTTGTTCTTCTTTTCTTCTTCTTCTTCTTCTTCTTCTTCTTCTTCTTCTTTTTCTTCTTCTTCTTTTTCTTCCAGATAACCTCGAGCTCATCTCCCTCTGAGTAAGAATTTTTATGAGAACCTCATGTATGTTTTAATAATTTTTGTTAATACTCTTGTTGACTTTTCCTTTTTCAAGACTTACCTTCTGGAACAACCACGCCACCTGCAACAACCACAGTTCTACATGTATGCGAGGATTATTATGGCACTTTAAACTGTACGATAGCAAAACATAAGGGATTCTGCACTCAACCTAACTACAAGAACTACTTGTGCAAACTCACTTGTGGTAGTTGTGTTGTACCAGATTGCAAAGATAACATGGAATGTGATAAGGTGTTAAAATATGGTCTTTGTTCTGCTTACGGGGATTATTGTAAGAAGAGCTGCGGGAAATGCGGTACGTAATTTATTGCATCAATCCTCTGGTTTTAGTTGAAATAGTTTTGTAGAATTTGAAAATATCCATAACTATGTTTGATTTTAATAATTTACCATAAATAGTACAAGAATAAATCACATATTAATTATACATTCACATGATGAGAAAAGGAAATAAAATTTGTTCTTTGTTCTAAATATTTGTCGGTGAGCACGTTTTTTTTATTACCGAATGAGTGCCAAAAGATTGGCGACATGTATTAGCAATTTTAGCGTTGAATATCACATTTTTACGTTCAAAACTTCAAAAGTGTAGTGTTTTCGGTTCATTCCTCTCGACCTCCGCTCTCCTGCTTCTGCATGCCGTCTAGCTGGTGCAGCCTAATCCTTTGTCAAATTGGCCGGTTGGTACCCCTCACAGTCATAAGATTGTTTCTACCCCTGATAGCCCTGAGGTTCACCAGTTTCTGCTTTTTCAAAAAGCACATGCATCGGCGAGAAAAAGTTTTGCAGAAGATTGATCTTGACTAAACGGCAAGTTCATCAATTCTTTTTAGCACTTTAACCTCAGCAAATTTGTTGGCTTGCTTAAAGAGTATTGACATTTAACGGAAAAATACGAAAAGGACCATGTTTGATGAATTAGCAAAAACGAGAGGGAAGTAATCGTAAGAACCAATTGCAAACAATCAATTGATTAAACGATCCGAATTATACCAAACCATTGCTCGATACCATTTATCTTACCTAAGGGAACAGCTAGTTTTAGTCTTATTCAGCGTTTTCATTTCTTTTGCAAATATTTTTTACAGTTTCTACGACAACTGCGCCGACCACACCACAAGTACCTTGTAAAAACAAAGAAAGTGATGGTATTTGCCTCCGGTTTAAAAGCATTGGATATTGTCATTATCCTCAATTCAAGTATGATAAATGCCGAAAAACATGTGGCTGCCATGGTAAGCACAAATTAAGGAACTATCAGGCTTAAAACAGTTTTATTTATTTACATACAAATAAACAAATGATATAGAAGAGTAACGAAAAATTGTTTTAGCGGTTAAACATTCAGTTACAAAACATTTATTTTATGGCCAAATCAGTTAATAATCAAAGGCGTCCTTTTGTAGGCTTGTGCCATGGAGCAAATCAGTGAGCTATGAAACTTTTTTCACGTAATTATTAAAGCGCGCTGTAGCGTTGAGGTAAAGTAAGGTTAAGATTTGTGTCTAAGATGTTTTGGGCAGGTTCATATCCTATTTCAAGGTCCAAAGTTTGTATCTGCTCACAAATCTTGATTAAGCAGCAAAGAAATAAAAGCAAAAATACTGCAGAGAACTGTAATTTCGTATAAACAAATAATATCAGGTTTTAAAAATATTTACGCTAGTCGCGGGTTAATATAATGTGTTAAACTGCGATGATAAACCTTTTCGTTTACGTCAGCTGCACGCTTTCGAATCTGAGACGAATGTCAGTATATTAGGTTCCGAACATTCTATTGTTTACGAGTGACATTCTGATCCACCACAATAGCTCTTGAGCTACCTCCGCTACCTCCGCTACCTTTCTTTCCACCCTTTCCTGAGATTTGCATGCGGGCGGGCGGCCATTACCATTATCCACTATTTTAGAATATGAATTTAGATACCAAATATTAGAGTTTCCGTGGCGCAGTTCACTTTTACGCAATTTCTACACAAAAATCAAGTGAGATTCAGTTTTGAAATAGATACAATAATGCATAATTTTTTACGTTGATTTTTTTTTGTGTAATCAAAATTTTCGTAGATTTTAATCTCTTGATTTTTCAAATATTGAATAATGAAAACAAAATGCCAAAAATGGACAAACCACGCGGCTTATTCTGAGAGACGCAGGCGGTGCCTAATTAATTGGGATCTTGTTTTTGTTTTTGTTTTTGTTTTTTTATTAATATTTTTTTTGTTTTATTCTTTTTTTTCAAGATTTACCTACTGGGCCAACTACACCACCAGCCACAACCACAGCTCCACCAGTATGCAAGGATTATTATAACACTTTAAACTGTACGATAGCAAAACATAAGGGATACTGCAAATATTTCCACTTCAAAAAAGAATTATGCCAACGCACTTGTGGTAATTGTGGTAGGTATCAAAGTCTTACAGATCAGTTCACTGGAATACCCAAACGATCTTACTACTGAAATCACCGCAAATTCATTTTTGGATTGCTTACCAAAAGTCTTTTTTTGCTACAATAAATAAAGCCGTAATCAACTCATGCAAAAATTGACAACAAAAACAAATAACAAAAATCTGTCAATCTACTCCCAGCAAATCATTATTACAGTGATTTGCTAGTTAGATGGCGATCAACAATGATGTGCTAAACAAAAGTAATATGTTATGTTTGTAACTGGTTTTCTTTATGAAGAAAAACTTCGTTTAAAAGGAACTGCTAATTTTGGCATCTGTTGAAGGACGCCTTCATGTACATATGCGTTAAAACAGTTCATTTTGCTTATTTTAACGGTAGGGTAAAATACATCCGCTTTCCGTCCTTTTTTTTTTTTTTTTTTTTTTTGATTACTTTTCACAAAAATGTACGTTTCGTTTCCAAACATGTTATTTAAAAAAATACCATTAAAGTTAAAACTAACAAAAGTTGGTAATGTTTCTTTTTTATTCCATCAGTTCCGACACCGACAACAACTGCTCCAGAATGCCAAGACAATATCGCAAAGGATATATGTGATGCATTGAAAAGCCAAAATAAATGTGACGTCTTCTGGTCTTATTGTAAGAAGAGCTGCGGAAGATGTGGTACGTGATTTATTGCAACAATCATCTTGTTATAACTGAAATAGGAAAATGTTTGGTGCAGATATTTTTGCATTTTGCTCATCCTCTAATGTCATGTATTTGTATCCCGAGTCCGAGGTCAAGATACACTAATTCGTTTATACTTATCTAATTTTGTTTTATAGTTCTTCCAACAACATCATCGACAACCACTGCACAAACAAAACCTAACAACTGCCACGATAAGATGTCGAATTGTCATACAAAAGATTGCAATAATCCGTTATACAAGACCAGCTTGTGTCGCTTTACTTGTGGAGGATGTTGTAAGTTAAAATAGTTATTATGTCTCTTTGATTTGATCTGTTGTTTTGAGACCGAAGCATTTTCAGTTTGTTTGACTTTGTTTCAGTCTATTTTTTTTAAGCAAACTAAGTGAATTCATATTTTTTTTCCCGCAGTTCTTCCACCTTGGTAAAGGAAAGTGCAGGTATGTTAGTTAATTTCCTTTGTTTGTTTTGCTTGTAACTTGCGAACAGGGCTGCGTCTTGAAAGTTTCAAGACTAATCCAAGAATGATTATTGACGATGCCATCTAAGCTAAGGTCAACACCGTTTATAAAGGGATTTGGTTTTGTTTAATTCCTTCTTTAGAACGTCGAAAAATTAGGAGAATAACCGCTTAAAGTCCTAGTCCACAGACGGCATGGCCAAAACGAAGTTCGCGCGTGCCTGGGAATGAACCTGCTGTCTCTTGCTCATCGATCTTACTAAAAGACCGAAGTTTGATTCAATGATAAAGTACACAATTTAGTTATCGATAACAAAAGATTTGGTTTTCTTTTTTAAGGGAGAAACATTGAACTTCTTTGACAATAACAAATATGACTTTGTTGGTATTAATATCTGGATTTCTTTTTAGTCTGTGAGACAATCATTGACATCTCATCAACACATATGTAGTCTTACGTTTCTTTCTATTTTACCTACACTACCCATTCAGACAAACTAGCAACTTGTATGGATACACAAAAATGTTGGTCAGCGAAATCCTGTCACTATCTCAAACGGCCAAAAGATTGACACATAATCGCTTTGCTAAAACTCTAAGGAATTCGATACATATAATATTTAGAGTTCAAAAAGCTTAACACGACACCGTCGTATACAAAAACTCAAACCACATTGTGGATAACTGGAACGAATACCCCCACTTTGTGGTAGTAACCATCAACAATGAGTCAAGATGAGCTCAAAACTGAAACGTTTATTAAGTTTTTAATAGTGAGGCTAATGCTAAACCTAGCTAGAGTATTTCAAACTTCCCACCTTAGCCCTTTTATATATCTAACTTGATACACATAATGCTTTTTCTAGCTCGGACCAGTCCTCTGGTCCGTGTCGGTAAACTAACAATTTCTGCCAATGTCGCCAGCTACACTTTCAGAAATAACATTGTCGGTTGCGTTGATATCAGTTGTTGCTTTGAGTGGAGAAAGGTATATCGAACACTATCAGTAGGTCTCTTAAATAAATCTTGAATTGTTGCATGCGATTAGATTTGTACTGCGACTGTTAGTATAGTAATGACGCCGTGAAAAGAAATATCGAATCAAGTGTTCCAATTCCGTTAGTTTAAGTTTTTGTTCAGCGGTTACAAAAATTGCACAGTTATACCAGTATATAACGTCATAATTGACATATTTTTTTAAATTTTACTAAATTTTCAAATTTGTTCTTTTTATATTTTCCCAGCAGCTTCCTCTGCCACTGAAGAATTTTGGAAATCGAATATATTTGCAAACTTGATGAACCAAGAAAAGAAGTTTTGAATCTTAAATTGCTGTGATATCGGCCTAAGTCTTTAAGTTATCTTTAACTCAAATTGTAACTTGTAATGCGTTTTATTAGCTTGAGAGGGGTATTATAGTTTGACGGCATAATTATTTCATCGCTTGCCAAGGCCGTAAATACGTACATGCAGGAATTGTTAACATTTAGCTTAGTTCATCATTTTAAATATCAAGAAGTGAGTAAGGATAATAGCCAACATCAAGGGACCAAATTGATTTTTTTTCCAATCATCAATACTTTTATTTACAGTTATAATTTGAAAGCAGGAACCTTTCAACATTTTTTTTAAATATTGGTTTTTAAACCTATTTTGCCTTAGTTTTTATCATCTCGTATTTAAACATGAAAACGGGTACAATTTATTTATGATGCATTCTGGATATGTTTTTGAATTTTTTCAAAACGCATAGCGCCACGTTTATTACTCACCCTGGTGGTGATTCTAGTTTTTATTAAGGTTTATTTATCTCAATTGAAAATAATTTATAAGACTAATTATTCCGAGAGACATATTTTAGCATATTGTATTATTTTGCCGGATATTTTATCAAAGGGAAACAATGAATAATAAGTGGGCTTATAAGAAAGAACTGAAGCAATTTACTTGTATTATTTATGTTAACTGACAAATAAAATTAATTAAAGTGATCTTCAATGAAAATCATTCTATTTGTCATGCTGCTTTTATGGTTTGATCAAAAATGGTTTTAGGGTGAAATGGGTGAAAACCTTTACCCCTACCCCCACCCCGTTTTCTTTAATGCCTGGCTAGATTATGATGGACAACTACGTGCACGCCTTTCCCCTCTCTCAACCCCAATCCCCCCCCCCAATCCCCACCCCGATATGTCATTAACAAATCGCGTTGTCAGTAATTCTAGTCGTGGGTCGGGCATTTCTTACTGTCCAACTTTGATTTTTTAACACCATCCTAAGCCTAATTGATTCCTAATTCGAATAAAAAAGAAAGTCATGACTTTTTTAAAATTATTGCCTAGAGTTGTGAGTTACAATTTGTTTGTTTCTGTTTTTTGTTGTCGTTTGGGGTGGAGTGTAAGCTTGTGCCCTTCTTTCCTGCCAAAGCTAACTCTGCTTTCCAATTTCGAGGTCGAAAGATGAGTCCTGGTGGGATCTAACCTGCAAAGGATTAGTGTCCCAGACAGGGGAGTCAAAGATTCCCATCCGTTTACAGTTGGAAAACTGCGGAAAAAACTACCGGATCCAATGGGTCACTAAAAAAACGCGCTGCTCGTTTGCTGTTGGGTTTAGTAATTGAGAGAGCTCTTTTTAAGACAATCTTTTATTCCAAACTCATCTACTAATTAAAGCAATTGCTTTACTGTTTATTTTTGTTTTGATGGACGCAACAACTTCGCTCCTAAAATATACTATTAAATCGAATGTCTAGTAGTAGTACATTTCATTCAACGTAGCCCCACAGTCAGCAACAAGTTCAAAATTCCATAACTTGCTTATATCACTCTATATAACACTAAAAATTGGATATGCTGTAGTTTATTTATTATTTTTTTACGAAAATAACTCCTGACATCGGGGCTTACAAGGAGCCTTCACAATGAGAAGCGAATGAAGAGTTTGTAAAATAATTTTACGGAAATAGTCTGCGACGCTCAAATTTATAAAAATAATTTTAACCGATTTGCTTGCAGCTGATTAGTTTCAACCGCTCTCTAAAGACAAAGATCATGACAAATCCGAGGCCTACTTTCAAACCTTTAGAACTCTGCAAATACAAATGATACATATGCCAAACTGGTATCGATGTAAGGTATGAATATCCTAGATTTGCGCTATGCAAAAAACCGCGACGAGAATCTCCGATTCGACGAGAATTAACGGTTTTTCCAAAACAGTCCAAAAATCGGCGATTCCGGACATTGTCCTAAGGTAGCTACTTTAGCAATTTGCGCAAAAATCGCCCAAATCCGAGGCCAACTTTCAAACCTTTAGAACTCTGCAAATACAAATGGTACATATGCCTAACTGGTATCGATGTAAGGAATGAATATCCTAGATTTGCGCTATGCAAAAAATTGCGACGAAAAACTCCGATCCGACCAAAATTAAAGGTTTTTCCAAATCAGTCCAAAAGTCGCCGATTCAGGCTAATTTGGCAATCCTTGTTATCTTACTGAGCCTGAGATTTTGTAGCACCATAAAAAAGATAAGAAGAAATTTAGTGTTGGCCCTTGCCTAGTTCCTAGGCCTCAATATTTCGTCGCGGTCAATTGCCTCGGGTCACGTGTTCCGGGACAAAAAGTGTGGCCTAGACAAAAACCCGAAAATTGAGACAATTTGTCTCAATTTTTCCTGGGCCGGAAATCGGAAGAGCAGATATTGTGCAATGGCAGAGAGCGGGGCCGAACTGATAATTTGTAACTCGTTTTCGCAGCACATGTTAAGGAGAAGTTTCCGAGGTATAGCAAAAACGTTAATTATGTTAACTAAGACAGGGGTGAAAACGTTAACAGAATCTGTCAAAGCAAATTAAATAATTAGTAAAGCGAATCACTTCATCTGCTGTTGACAAGACCAGGGCGGATAGAGTTTGAAGCAATTGATTCACTGATTATTTTTGTTTTGATGGATGGAACAACTTCGTGCCTAAAATATGATAATCGGAAGTCTAGTAGTAGTACATCTCATTCAACGTAGCCCCAGCAACAAGTTCAAAATTCCATACTTGTTTATATCACTCTGTATTACACTAAAAATTGGATACGCTGTAGTTTATTTATTACCTTTTTACAAAAATAAATCCTGATATCGGGGCTTACAGGGAGCTTTCACAGTGAGCTGCGAATGAAAAGTTGTTAAAATAGTTTTACGGGAATCGTATGTGACTTACAAATTTATGAAAGCAACTTTCACCCATTTGCTTGCAGCTGATTAATATTAACTGCCCTAAAGACAAATATTATTACCTTGTTACCTTACTGAGCCTGAGATTTTGTAGCACCATAAAAAATAAAAGAAGAAATTTAGTACTGAAAACGAAAAAATGGTCGTCTTCAACTTTTGAGTTGAGACGGGCAAAGAATCAGAGCGCCCTTGTACCCAAGCCCTACTCCTGCATCACACATTCAGCAAGAGCGGACCGCTAGTTTCCCCGCCCAACTTCTCTGCACCCTGAGCAGTCACGTCAAAACCCGCAATCCTGTTGGGCTGCTGCATTATAATCTTTCACTAGATCGTGTGAGCAACATTTTAATATTCACAGGCCTTAAACTTTGAAAGTTTGGGTCTTAAAAAGTCTTAAAAAGGTCGATCTTAAATTTCCTGAGTTGGAACCTGCAAGAACTTTGCACTTTCATTGCTTTGCATTAACTCAATAACTACAAAACATGTGTCATCAGCTTTAAAATCGAGCCAAGAAAATTTGTTAGAAGACGTGTCAGAACTAAAGAAACCGACAGTTTGACCAAGAATGAGCTTTCTTCGCCAATTAAAAACGTGTGCTACAAAATTTGGCAGAGAAAATTGCAAGAACAACAAACAAAAACTTTAAAAGCAGTTATTAGTTTAAAACAAGAGATAATTGACAAATTTACTAGAAAATTATAAAACTGTTTCGTAAATTATAGTAAAAAAGAAAAATGTTCATGCATTCCAATTCGTTTGTGGGGCGCAGAATGCGGTCATTTTGAGCTACTTGTCTTACCATAAAAAATTTGTAAACTTGTCTTCTGTTTTTTGGATCGTAGTTTAATTTATCATTCAAGTAAAGTTTATTAGAAGCTAGCAAGTTTTTCTTCGTTTGAAGTAAATATTCTTGAAAGAAAGCTGATTCATAATTATTTAACCATTGGCCTTGTGGAGAGATATGCGATAATTTTAATACATTTTAGACATATTTAAAGCTAGCTAAGAACGTTAAATTTTACACGGATCACTAAATAGCCTTAGGCAATGTATGACAAACTGTATTTTTGGCCCAGAAATCATTACATTCCTTCCTTATGCAACTAAACTCCTGTTGCATTTAGTTCTACATCATTTTATGAAATATATCTCTTAGCTACATACACAGATACATCCATCAATGAGGACAATTCGGTACGATCGTTGAAGCGTGCAAGCGACGTACTCAGACTGATTTCCAATAAAAGGCATCGTTCGTTTCCGTGAGCCACTTCTTACAAGCATCTGTGATCTCGTCAGTTTTAGTTCCAGAATTGAGCTTGTGTCTAGGGTAATTTTCCGGTTGTAAATACTTTTCCTTGACATCCAAACTTGGTGGAATCTCTTTTGGTTTTCTTTCACGCGACAGTTTTACTTCTGTTTTGGCATCTCTGTTGTTCGCCATGTCGCATACCGTGTCATCAACAAAGACTTTGCAACATCTATGTTAATTCCTTATCACGTACTTCGATGTTCAATTTCTGTTTTTTCGCATTCAGAACAAATGAAATCTCCGAGAGGATGCTTCTCTGTCATGGAACGAAGTTTATTAGTTTTCCAGCCAATAATTGTTAGTTGAATATTTGATATTTCAATCTTAAGTAAATTGTTATTCATTCTTCAAATGTATTAGTTTCATATTCCATCACAAAAGGTCAAGCATGCGCATCCCTCCAGCTAAGTCAAGCATCCTACAATGGAAAAGATTCTATGCTTGCTTTCTTAGTAAGTCCAACTTGCATCGTTTAAGGGAAGAAAAAGTAATTACAGTTAAACCGCTTGCTATTTGATAAACAACTTGTTATAGTGCTATACGATAAAAACAAAACAATGGGTACATTTGACCACCTGCTGAGTGCTGAAATTTTGGCACCAGTGGGAATTTTAAGGAGTTTTACTCAGGGAGTGGGTAGGGGTAAAAAAAATGTTCTCTCAGTCAGCTGTCACGTGACAAAGTGAGACCCCCAAAATAACTTAGAACTACAGCTTTTTTTGTTTGTTTGTTTGTTTTGTTTTTTTTGCTTAATATTTTTACCAAGCATTGTTTATTGAATTCGGATTGCTGATCATTTCTAAATTTATTAACAGTTTAATAAAAACCTTACAACTAAAATTCACAGGGTTTTCTAGCTGTTTACAGGCCTAGGTGGTTTAGCAGAATATTTTGTTGCCAACGTGGTAAAAAGATTTTTCTAAGTGGAGATGGGCCAAACTCGTTCCCAGTGTCTTTTTCTGAGAGAGTGAGGATCTGGGAACGAGGTTAGAGGTGAGTACACGGATAAGGCCCCATGAAAATAATTATTAGTTTATCATCCTTTCCAGCTGAAAAATGTCGTGCTGGCGGGCGGATTTTATTTTTGTTTTTTATTTTATTTTATTTTTTTGTTTTTGTCCTGCTGTAGCATTTTAAAACGATAAAACAGTCAGTAAACTCAACAGTACTTGACTTTTGACAATTTGGGAAGAAAGACAACAATCTATAAGTGTTGCTAACGGCAGTTTTGGCACTTTCTGTTCATAGTGGAATCTACGATTCGATCCAACCATTTTAATAATGAATGAATCAAACCAATTCCGATACCCGAATTTATATGATATAAACAATAATTGAAGAATATACTAACAGCAACATGCAGACAAGCGGATCTAGGGGAGGGGTCTGGAGGGCCTGTGCCCTCCCCCCTTTTGGGAAAAATCGTGATCTGTTTTTTAAAATAGACATCAGAATCTGAATGGTGCTCCCCCCCCCCTTCAAAAGGCTAATCTGTAAGGTGCCCCCCACTTTCAAAATTTCTGGATCCGCCCCTGCAAATCTTCATTAAGACAATGTACAGGATCACAAAAAACGACAGGGCGCTGGATGAAAACGACAGGGCGCACAGAAAAACGATAGGCGCTGCGCCCTGTCGTTTTGGCCTAGCTAGAACACTGAGACTGTACTACAATAAGTTAAATGCGGTAAAATAGCATCCTTAAACAGTTGTAGCTTAGCAGTTTTGGGTATGAGATTCCTTAATCTACTAATTACCCCACCCGTTGACTACTTTTCTTGCAAATATTATATACTTATATGACCTGAGAAGTTAAGAGCGTTGTCGATATCAACTCCCAACAAGGTGATACTATCATAGGACTTGATTTCTTTCCATTTCCATTTAACTTTAGCTTATGATGCTTCAGCTTATTTACCCTACTCATTAACATAGATCCATATTTCCCAAAATTGCCCTTAAGTGAATTTGACTTATACCAACTAGTTGCTTTTAAAGCGCTGTCCTGTAATTTAGTTTGAATGGTACTAACGTGATGATGGTCATCAGCAAACATACTAACATTAGATCGCATAAAAGTCAAATCATTCTGGAATAAATTCCATAACAAGGGACCAAAAGAGGATCCCTGAGGGCATCCTTTTCTAACGCATTTCCAGGAACTGGTGGTTTCTCCAATTTTTAGTCTGTTAAATCGGTCTTTAAAATATGAACTCGTCAACCTTATACTATCTGTGTCAAAGCCGTAGGCTTCTAGTTTTTCAAGTAAGAGACGGTGGTTTAGTTAATCAAATTCTTTAGACATATCAGTAGAAGGTAGACCAACACTTTCTCCATTATCAAATGCATTCTTCCATTTCTCTGTTAACATAAGGAGGGTGGTTTCACAGCTGTGCCTTTGTCTGTATGCTGTAAGGTAATCACTCAACCGTTCATTAAATCCTGCATTGATTTGATTAGCCAGAAGCTTTTAAAAGACTTTGTTAATGATGGTCTGCACACTTACTGGACGATAATTTTCCATGTCCAATCGGTCGTTCTTTTTATGAACAGGCACCCATTCACCTCTCTTCCAATTCTTTGGCCAGTGGCAGCTCTCGATACAACGGTTATAAAGAGCACATAATGGTACAGCAAGGACAGTCGAGCCCATCTTAAAAGCTTTGGGTGGAATAGTGTCCCACCCTGTTGCTTTCTTAGGATCGATGTCTTTTAAAATTTCAACAACATCAGATATCCGTATTCCCTTGAAATTGAAAAATTGGTCGTCTCCAATGGACATTCTATAATTTACTATTGCTTGTATACTCTCATGATCCCGAACATTATAGTCCATAGTGTCATTTCCAGAGCCAATGTTATCAGCAATGGAGGAAAAATAATCACCCATACTCTCTGCAATATGTAGTTGATTAGTGGTTATCGAGTTGTTAATCTTCAGTTTCATTTCCAAGGATTCTTTTACTTTTTTAGATCCAAGAAAAGGCGTGAAAGTTCTATAGAACTTATGTGGCTTGTTTCTGAGATCTTCGGACTTTCTATTCCAATAACTTTTTATAGCCTTACGCCTGAGACGTGTTGCTTCGTTGCGTAATTTTCTATGAAATTCCCAGTCCTCAGGGGCTTTGGTTTTATGAAATCTTTTAAGCGCTTTTCTCCTTCGTCTAATTATCTCTTTCCATTCAGTTGTCATGTATGGCACATCGCCGTCTCTGACACGCATTCTCTTCCATGGCATATGTTCATCTACAATGTTCTTTAACAAGAGACTGAAAAATTCAGATTGATCGTCCACATCATCAAATACCTGAGCAACATGCCACGGTGCCGAAGCTAAGTGATCCCTGAAAACCTGTTCATCCAAGTTCTTACATGACCTAAAATTCACAATTTTTGCTTTAAATTTAACCACCCTTTCTTTCATAAATGCATAGACAAGGGCATGGTCACTTAGTCCTTTACAACCACTTCCGTTGACATTTCACCCCCACGATACTCGTTCATTGCTTGCTTATGCGCGGGCATGAATGAGCTAAGAAGGACTAGTGAAACCTTCAGTCGGACGCCATATGGAAAGTCAAAATGGAAGTTAGCACTGTTTATTGCTGGTATTTCTGGCGAAATTTTCAAATAGAGACATTATTTCCATTTGTGTAAAGCTATATCTTTAAAACCACCTTCACAAAGTCATGAGTTAGCACGTTTTGATATTTATTTCTAAGAGACAAACTGGCATTAAAACAAATTTCTGAAATCCCAAACAGATGTAGTTTAAAAGATCAAAACACTATTTAGCTTGCCTTTAAAATCTAACCATGGCAGCTAGTCCGTTCAGGGGTAAGCCCTGGCGTTATTCTACACCGAAATAGCTGCTTATATGATCTAGCCTTGGCAGCTACTATCCCCAACAAAAAGAGTGAAACACTTCTGCACCCCCTTCCCCCTTCCAATGTTGTTTGTCCGGCAAGCACGAACAATTGGCATGATTTTGCACCCAATAACCAACTTTGTGTGGGGGGAGGGCGGTGTTTCACTTATCTTTGTCGGGGATTGTAGAAAACACTATAAAGCAAATATATATTACAGGATACTAAGTAATTTAATAATTTAAGATGAAATTTTCTTTTAAATTCATGATGCACGATCTTGTGATCTTTAGCCAGAATAACAAAGTTGCCGTCCTCGTCGCTAAAGGTCCCTAATGTCGTCACCACACAATGGAAGCTAATCAATCAATCAATCAATCAATCAATCAATCAATCAATCAATCATTCAATCAATCAATCATTCATTCAATCAATCATTTATTGGTATTAAATAAACCATTTACTGGTACAAGTTGTATCAAAAAAAGAATAACAAAGTAAGCCATCTTGTCTTAATATAACAGAGCAAGCTCTAGCCATTTTTCTAAAACAAAGCCGAACAACGACGAAATGAATTGAAATCACGGTTTTCTCTACACCGCTGGTACTGGTCAAATCTATTGTGAGCTGCTGCTTAGATATACGAATGGAAACACGAAATCCCGTTTTTGCTTTTTGAACGAAATGATTGTCTTATTTTAGAGCTTTTGCCAGTAAATCTTACTATGATATCTTATTGTCTTAATCAAATTTAACGTATGGAGACTTGAACTAGAACTATAATATGGAGTTTATGCAGATCTTATAAGACTTAAACAGTTTAATGGTTTTCTTTGGCTCAGGCTTATCTTGGACAATTTGAAACTATGGATAAACAATATAAAATCTGCAGTTAACAATAAATATTTGTTGATTTTTTGAAAGCAAAACAAAACCTGTTGAAATTATAACAGAACAAAAAGTTAATTTGGTTAAAAAAGACAAAGCCTTCTCAACATGTACAGTGTTTTAACCATTCCACGCACCAGTACCCTTGGCCTTGACCCCGAACAGGTTTTGTTTCCGCCCAAACTGAAAGTATTTACTTCAAATGTAAAATTAGAAGTAAATCATTTTCGTTCATAACAAGCTCCTTTTATTTTTGAGGTTAAAATTTAAATACTCGACAACGAAGTGCAACATCCTTTCCAAGTTGCTTGAAATACAAGGCTTACTTAAGTTATATATAACCTGATATTCCAAAACAACATTTCAACTATAAGCACAATAAACGCAATTTATTTCGTAATATGGCATCCATTTGTGTCTTGCTCAAACTAAATATTGCCACTGTTCATTTTATGTTTGTTGAAAACAAAAGACCGTAGCGCTTGCTGTCATGCTCTCCACTCCAGTTCACTGTCTCCTTAATCATCTTGTCTATCTAAAAAGTACTTTCTAACACAAACTTTAAAAATTAAAGTTTAATATTTACTTGCTCCGTTATCCTGTTTTAGAAACTCCTAAAAAGATTTTGTTTTATGTTTCAGGAAAATAACAGGACCTTACTCCGCTATTCCAGCTATGCTTCTGAAGAATCACAAGACAAGATGACTTAATCCGTTATTCCATTATAACGGCTATAGTTAATTTGGCTTTGAACGTCATCATTGAAAGAGTTTTTATATCTTTATCAATTTCGTTCCAAATTTTTGCTCCAGTAAATTTCACGTTGAAGATACCATAATTAGTTCTTGTTTTTGGGAGTGCATACACGTGTCTGGTGGAAAGTCTTGTTTTGTATTTATGGATTTTGCTGGTCTTCATAAAATAACAATGGAAGACAAAGGGCAGATGATTATTGTGGAATTTGGACATGAATAGACTTATTTGAATTTTATTAAGAGTGTCACAGTTTGAAAAACTTATAATTCTGATGGCTCATTTTTGTAGGATAAGGAAAGGCTTTATGTTAGTCTGATAGGTGTTACCGTTATGCGAGTTAGTTAATTACTGACAATTATATCAAGTTGAGATAAGTTTTTGTGAGCAAATAATAAATTGGAATCATCCGCTGTTTCCAATAGAAAGTAAAGTACTGCAAGCTGAAGCGATTGTGTTATGAGACAGTGAAATAAAAGGCATCTGAAATAAGGCATTGTACTTATTTAGAATTAATACTGCTTTAATGTTTACAATTTGGGAATGTATTCAACTTGTAAGGTATGGTGGCCGAAAACTGGCTAATATAATCGTGCCCAAACCTACTTGTCCAAACTGCACACAGGTAGCCCATCAAGATGAATGTTGCTGCTCACTCTCACTTCACTCGCTTCACTTCACTTCATTCAATTATTTTTATCTTACTTTTATCTTAACTTCATTAGTTCCTCTATTATTTGTACCTTTATATTCATTTGGCATCTTTTTTGAACGATTAAAGGATTAATTTGGATAAGTCCCCTTTCCAACAGGAAGACGACATTCAAAGTACCGATAATACTACATTACAACTACTGTAAATCAATTACCTGGGGGGAGTACCTTGGGTAAAAGGGAAGGGATAATCGGTCTCTCACTACTAAATTCTGCTTTTGAAGTCACAGACCAGAATTAAATAATATGGTAGTTACCAGCCTCCCACCGCTCAGTCAAGGTGAATTAGCTAGTCTCAAAAATCCCATAATACTCTTTGTTTCTCCATCCAAAATTTTGCATAAGCATTGTTTTTCTTTTCCCTTGGGACTTACAATGATCCCAAGAGAAACTGGAAACAATACGCAAAATTTTGGGTAGACAAACAAAGAGTATTATGGTATTTTTTAAAATGGCTAATAGAGAAGTGATTTTTCAAAATTTTAAATACAAATCACACCATAAAAAATTTTTAATCGAACTGTTTTTTGCCATCATCACCATTAGAAGGATAAGGCCATTTTATGTATACAAAAACCCACAACTCATATATACCAGGGTTCCTTCAACTCAGGAGCCAATGAATTTAAGACCTTTTAAGATGCCGAAAGTAAAAACATTTAAGGCCAATTTTTTTTAATGCCAAAAATCAGAAAAAAAAAAGCCTTAAAGAGATAACAATGCTAATTAACACCTGCCATGGTAAACAAGATCACACCTTCACAAAAATCTATAATTTTTTTAACCGAATAACAACAGAGATCTCATCAACCAACAGCAAATTCAGAGTGGTGTGGCACAGTCAGTCAATGCAATGGTGGTCAAAAACGTGAAAGACGTTCCAGTTAAAATTGTTTTTGATATCCAGAAAGATTGGCTGCAAAAAAAACTCTTTTTCATTCGCATTACATATATATTGCCTTTTAAGACCACAAAAAAATTCTAGGAAATGTTAAGACCTTTTTAAGGCCTTAAAAATGCAAAAAAACACAAAATAAAGCCTGTTAATGACCCGCAGGAGCCCTGTATGCACTTTGAAGGTACTATACGTATCACTACAGAATCAGTTTTGTACCTGGTTTAGAGAGCTTGCAAAGATGAACTGTAGTACAGACCAATGAAGGATTAAGCTCCTGCGACAGAACCTCAAGAATTGCTGGAGCATACTCGTTCACAAAGTCAGTGCACTGTTAAAAAATGGACAAAAAACAATAGCAGCAGTATGAGTATCGTGTTAGAAGGTAACCTAAAACTACTGTAGATAGTGTCAGTATGAATCTTTAACGTGAGCTCCTTGTCATCATGATATTTAACTCTTATTCCACTGCCTGCAACACCTACTTTTTCTCTGATTACTCCTTTGCCTGGAAAGGATGGTTGTAATGTTGTTTTTATGAAGAAACAAAGTCTGTTTGTTTCCCCTATTACTTGTGGAAAAACGTTTTTTATAGCAAACTAAAATAAGTTACATGTTCATGTATGATTAACAAAATTGAAATTTAAGTATTTTTAGAGCAATTCAAAATTATTTCATACCTTATTAACATGAATGAGTTACTGTCATTTGGCACAAAAGAATTTGGGATTGAAAGGGTTACAAAAGTGAAAACATGAAGTGCATCATATTGAAATCATTCCTCTAGAGTTAGATTAGAATATTATTATGTAAACAGATCATCTGTTTGTAACATTGTGTTGACTTGCTGAAAGGAATGGCAACCACAAAACAATTAATGGGAGAGAACTAATTGACCAAAGCATAGACAAGATGTTGACAACAACGTTAGTGATAGCCACAATGATGTGACTAATTGATAAATATAAATAAGTTAAGTACTATAAAACACTCAATTACTGGGCCCAAGGGAAACAGTATGTTTTGTGATCCTGTGACTGATGTTGTTTCCAAAGGCGGTGCCAAGTGAAACATAATCAGTCAATCAAGGGATCACAAAACATACTGCTTTCCTGAGGGCTCAGTAAAAAAGTGATTTATTACTATATCAAGTGTCAAAGTGAACAAAAAATCAGTGAGCAAGACAAAACTGATTTTATTATAGAAAATCTGGAAGAAAAGCTTCCATTTGCCTCCATATTTTTTGAAACTTCAATTATTCAAAAAAAAATCCACTGGAAAAAACTTTAGGTACAGAGGTCAGATTTTCATGTAATGTTTGTATAACTTCCGGTTTTATTGTTGACCAGGCATTAAAGCCCTCACAGACCTCTTGGAGGGCAACAGTGGAATTTCCAACTTTTACATGACCTCTTTTAACCAATACAATACTAGAACAAATTAACTTTGACACTTGATATATAATGATAATTATTGTTAATGTGAAATGGATCTAAACTAGAGATACAAAACCAGAATTCATATTAATGCCTTAATTAATATACTGATTAAAACCTTATTTGAATGTACTAGTTACAGTCAAAGAGATTTCATGAGCTGCAGTACCGTGCAGAAGTAACATACCACGCCCCCAGGGTATCGGCTGGCGGGTCTCGGGTGACCGGAGGGTCGATATTCTTTCTAATATGTGCTTAAATTCAATTGACTCTCGGGTCCCCCGAAGTGTACAGCTTTAAAAGTACAGTGAATATCAACTTAATACTCATGTTTAAGCAAGAAAGGTCAATTAAAACTAACTGACCCACGGGTCATAGGAAGAGTACAATCTTGAAAGTTTATCAAACAATAACTTGCTTCGCTATTTCTTTTGATTCACGTACAGTAGCTTCCTTTCCAAACAGAATAATCGCTTTCAAACACCAGTGAAGAAACTTTAAATTGTTCTTTTCTTGGTTGCAAAACAAGCCCTCAGTTAACTTAGCGTTGTGTTACAGCGAAAATGTTTAACGCGTGACTCGGATGTGGATACAAATTGTGTGATTGTTGTTAACAGAGAACAAACTCCACGTGCTCCGGAAGTTTATATTTCGGCGAATAGGCCAAATGGCTGAATTTGAAACAGCATTGAATGGGAAATATACTTTAACAAAACTGAAGCATTTAATAATTGTAAAATGGAATTTTCGAAGTTAAATACAAACATTTGTGGCCCATAACCGCACTATTAGTGTTTATTCGTCCAGTCACGTTTTGAACTTTCCTGAGTTCTGTCTGTTATTTACCGTATCAAAAATACAAACAAGACGCTCCACACAGCGTATGCTGGGTTACCTGTGTTCCTGACTGAAGCAAAATGAATTTGACACAAGGAAGAACCTGCACGGGTAGAAACTTACCACGCGAATTTTATTTTATTCGGTTTTATAAGTTTTCAAAATTGAAGATCTCTACTTGAATAGAAATAAAGAAATTGCCACAATTATAACAATAAACAACGTCTGACATAAAATCAGAGCTTCCAACACCCAAAATTCTAAAATCTTGAGATTTTAGGGTAGCCTTTTTTTTTGGCATGAGAGAGGGTGAGGGGATGTAAAAGTCCTCCTCCTACTGCAACTTTGCACCTTTTACTAGGTAACTTTGGTTGACAAACAGAAACACATGTTTTCCCGGCAACAAAACATATTACAACTTGCGTGCCTTCTTGCAAGCTACCCTGTCCACGATTGCCTGACGACATATAAACAAGTTTTCCCCCCAAGACAAAAGCAGAGACAGCGACAAGACAATGTAAATGTTTGTGTTCGTCAAGAATATTTTTTCTATTCATGGTGTTTTGACTAGATTGTTGAGAAATTACAAGCAATGATTTTCGCCTTGCACAAAGTTTTGAAAAATTCCGCATGTGTTACTAAAGATCCTTAAAAAAACGGGAGATTCAAGCAGTTATGCGGGAGACCGGGAAAAAGGGTTGAAATATTTGGCGGGAGAGTTGACGGCTATGTAAAATGCAATCGTTTTTATCAGCTAAGATAGACGCTGTTGCTGTACCTTTCTTAGAAAATTTAAAGCTTTTCGCGTCTTTAATTTCTTCATAACTTGGGATTAATAGGTTTTTAAGTTAGAACCTTTGACTTTGTTTGCAAGAATTGGGAATTTCAGTTTTTCATAATTTTTTGTGTGTTGATTTTGAAAATCAAGCCATAGGTCAAACGGTGTAATGTTACAAGTTTTTAGTTGAACAATTTCGTCAATTCTGCGGTCGCCACAGAAAACAAGATGGATAAATTGTGTTCAAACTAAGTTATTTCTGTCCACGAGTACAAATTAAAACTATACTGAATTATCAATTATTGACACCTAAAAGCGAATCAAACTTTTTGCCTTGCTAGTTTCCTGCAGCGTGCATCAGATGAATTGCGAAAAAAATTAGGTTATCAATGAAGCGCTGTATTTATTTTCAAACCAAAAATAAACCGAATGTCATGGGAGAAACAAGCACACTACGTGTGATTTCGAGAATTAATGCAAACGGTTTTGTTTTGTGTCCGGATTAAATAAATAAATTTCACAGTAGCAATATTTAGTCCTCGAACAGTTGTTCAGTATATATTCTATAATTCTAGAC
>JANCMA020028319.1:0-16794 GCA_024336925.2 Zoanthus solanderi
GACCGATTAGTAGGTTTATACTAAAACAATTAGACCTCTCGGCCTCATGGACTACGAGTTTGAATAGCCCATTCGGCGTACGGCCTCATGGGCTATTGACTCGTAGTCCATTCGTCCTCGAGGTCTAATTGTTAATTGTAAGCAATTTGCATATATTGTTTTCCTCTCCTTACTGCGTCATTCCTGATCAGTAAAATTACAATTCTCGTCTTGGCAAATTTAATATTAAGGCAGTTCAAAAGTATAAGCCCGCGCCTTTTTTTTTTTGAGCTGCCTTACCACAAGGATTTATTTACCATTGTTATTTTTTTTCTATAATAATTCTAATAATCTATAAGTAAAAGTGGATAAAAGTAAATGATGTAGTAGTCTCTTGCTTATTGGTTTAAAAATAAAATGTTGATGAGGATGATGAATGATGATGGTGATGATGATGAAGATGATAATGAAGATGATGATGATGAAGATGATGATGGTGAAGATGAAGATGATGATTATGATGATGATGATGATGATATCCAAACGGCTCATCTCTAATTTGAGATTAACCTGTTGAGTGTTCAAATAATTGAAAATGCACTGTACCTTTTACCAATTAATTATACTGATTAAAATCCATCAAGGGCAGAGAGAAGAAAGGTGACGGTCACTCATTAAGTACCTAAACGTTTACAAATTAAAGTTTGATGTGTCGTTAAAATCTGAATTTATCACGACAAACAGTAAGTGTGGATCGGGTATGTCCTTCATATATGTTACATGATGGTGGAGCATACTTTAATAACATTACAGTTGATCATATACAGTGTTATTGTAAGTATGCTCCACCATTATGTACCATATATGAAGGACCTACCTGGATCGGTGGTCAGTATTCTGGCCTTAATTACCGTTTGCCCCTGTTCAATTCCCACTCTAGTCGCTAAATGGATATTTCTTGGATGATCCCTGACTCAAATCCACCGCGTTTTTTAATGGCCAACTGGTTTTCTCTGCTCAGCATGGCATGCTGATGTCCTGGGTTAATATCCAACTCTTACCAATGTCGGAAGATCCTAACTCAAACGCATCGTGTCTGTAAATAGCCAAACGGTTTTCCTCTTTTTAAGCTTGAACTGTGGTTTTGGGAGACAAATGATTCATCACACCTCTATGTAAATATGGACAAGGCTATATAGAGGATATTACACGGTGGTGCGAGCATATGAAGTTTATTTTCGAGTGTAAAAAATATTTTACAGTAAAACACTCATATCTGTGTAATAATTTGTTTTATCTTTGATACACATATCACTTTTTTTTTACTAAGCTCCTTCATTTAGGCAGTTTTTATTGTCTAAGCTGACAGGCCTGCTAAAAATGTTGTTTTACCAAATTTACAATGCTGTTGTTTTTTTGTCTGTTTTCATAGTGGTGTTCTTTGGCCATCTTTTCTCTTATTAGGTTTTACAATTAAGTTACGTGATTTTATTCCTTTAGTAAACTAGAACTTCAAAATGACAATAACAATGGTTTATTTGGGCATATTTTTCAAGGAATATTGCAATACTTGATGAACATTTAATAATTAATAAATTTTGAAAAGTAAATCTAAATTTGTATTTTTTAGATATATTATGCATTTATGCACTTCTTTCTTTAGTAACTGTAAGTTCAAAATAACAAGTGCGTTTAAGTTTGCATCAAATGGAAATCTATTTCGAGTACTTGTGATAAATGTTTACGAAGTTTACATCGCTCTTATGGGCGGGCATGGTTGGCACAGTTGGTAAGATCTTTGCTTTATGAACACAAGGTCCCCAGTTCAATACCGGCTCTGCCAAGATTTGAATCTTTGTGCATTCTCTTTTTCGCCGAAGCTAACTCAGCTTTCCATCCTTCTAGTGTACGTAAATGAGTACCATCATCTGCTGGAAGCTAACCTGGGATGGATTAGTGTCCCATCCTGGGGGAGTCAAAGACTCTCTTCCGCTTTACACTACAGCAACTGGAGATAAGCATTGGCTCCATGGGCCACTTGTTTAGCTTAGCTAGCTTACAGTGTTGTTAAATATGACACAACCAAAGTTTTGTACCATATAACAAGCTTGTATGCTGTTATAAGCATTTAGAAGCAAAGTCTACTGCACCGACTCACTCATCAGATAAATTTTTGAAGGAACAGTCGAAAACTAAACAGAATTGTCCTTTTTTAGGTACTGTATTTTTTGTGAAATACTTTATTAACTTCATTTGCAAAACTCACCGTTAATATATTATTTGGACATTAAAAAACTATTACCACCAGTTAAAAAACTATTACCACCAGTTATCCTTATATTGACTTCGTGGGCATGGGGCCTGCAGTTTTTTCCACTTTTTAGTGGCGAATGAGAGTTTTAGACTCCCTCTAGACAGGAATGTAACCCAATATAGTTTTTCTTTTGGCTAATTCTTTGTTTCCACAGGAATTGTGATCGCCCTAAATTGATCGAATTTTTCAAGAGTAAATTTGTACGAGATATCTCATGTGGGAGTTCCCATTCTGGCGCCATACTCAGCAGTGGAGAGCTGTATACCTGGGGACTGGGCGAGTATGGTCGCCTTGGGCATGGAGACAGCCAGACTCAACTGAAACCTAAATTGGTAAGTATCGGAATTCATGTTCTATATATTTTTTGTGTGTCTAGTGTTGTATAAAATATATAGGTATATACAATGCTCTTTGTCTAATTTAGTTAGCTAAATTGTTATTAGGCACCTAAGAGTACTGACCTCCGATCTTCTAAAGGTGAAAAATGGCTTTCCAAAGATTATTTTTTGTATAAGCCGAAGAAAATGAAATAGCACAGAAACGTTGACAAAGTTTAGGTGCAAAGTTTTTATTGTAATTATTTCAATTTTTTCAGCCTCTTGTTTCTAAAGCAAAAATCGATGCCTTTTAACAAAAACCACTGAAATTACAATCAATCAGGAAACGCTTTACGGCTTTTTTTTTTTACAAGACGATGTTCATACTAAAACATTGAAATGTCAATAAATCTGTAAACTGTGTACAGGGAAATCACATACCGGCAGCACTCGATCTACCACCGATCTAGTTGTATCACAAACTGTGTTTCACTTAATAAAGCAAAGTCCTCAGCAGTTATTCAAAAACTTAATAATAATTTGAAGGGTGATTGTTTTTTTAACTTTAGAAAACTTATAATAAAATTGATTTAACTTAAACATCTTCTAAAAAACGACGCATGATAATACGTCTAGAATCAGCTCTTAAGGCACCCTGCATTTTTGATCATGAAGGATTGATTCCAGTAAGCAAATTAAAGTTTATTTTTAATGTTTTCAGTTTTAACCATAATCTACGAGCAATTTGTTTTTGACTTTTTTTTCTGAATTTTCTGTTTTGAATAATGGAATGACCATAACATTAGTTAATTGCAGATGAACATGATGTTGCCCGTTTCGTTTCCCTTTGTCGTACTTCAATTATCATATCACATAATGCATTTTATGTTTACCAAGGGACATTGAGCTCTGTGTGGCTTTCATTGAGCCATCATGGTGCAACTTATTTGAATCTGTTTCTCTGTTCAGGTCCAAGCTATGGTAGAGCATCGCGTGACTGACATTGCTTGTGGCAGCCGTGACGCACAGACACTAGCATTGACAGAGAATGGAACGGTCTGGTCCTGGGGTGATGGGGACTTTGGTAAACTAGGCCGTGGGGGCAGTGAAGGTTGCAGTGTGCCTCACGCAGTAGAAAGGCTGACAGGACAGGGTGTGTGCAAGGTGGAATGTGGTGCCCAGTTCTCTCTGGCCCTCACCAAGTCTGGCTTGGTTTGGACATGGTAAGCATGACATCAAGTACTGATATTAACCATTCAATGTACTTGAGGTAACTAGAGTTAAACAGAGAGACAGTGGATGAGTTATTTTTGGTTATGTACATTATGATCCGTGCAAGAAGAAGGCAATTAGTAATTGCTCACGGCACTCAGAGTCGATAAATTAAAATATTTTGTGTATTTATGCAGATTGAATCAATATTTATATATTGTCATTTTCTTCGCTGCAGAGATATTTGAAATCTGATTCTGCAGAAAAGCAACGAGACGTAAAGAAAGCATTTTTCAAGCGACAACTAGAAATGACAATACCTGGATGAAAAAAGCAGCCTCTCAATGACCATTTGTTTCACGCTTTAAGAATGCACAACGTTTAACGTGCTCTTGTGATAAATGGTATCATGAAAAAATTAATAAAAATTTCCTTTTAAGTTTTGGTGGATAAAGCATTTCAAGAAACTAAAACTCTATTGTCAAAGAATTGTTATCGTTTTCAAAAGTTTTTAGTTTATGAATCAATTACAACATAACATGCCAAGTCTTATAATACCTATGGAAATTTCCTTATTTGGCTAATGGCTGGTTCAATTCTGCTGTACTGATCGTGGTCGCCAAAAGGAGTCTTTCATGCATTTCATTTCTTGCAATTCAGTTCAACTACTGAGAACAAAAGTGCACTGTACAGTTACTTAGAGGACATGATTTTGCAGCAGTGAAGAAAAGGTAACTTGGATAAAAGGAGAGAAAAACTACAGTCGAAAAAACTACACTGGTATCAAAAATGTGAAACACACGATCCCAAGGGAACTCAAATTACACTTAAAACACGTAAAAAATTACGTGTGCAAGATGTAATTCTTGTTACGTCGGGGAATCTCGTCGGCATTTCGGTATATATGTACAGGAACACCTCAAGGGTGACACGTCCTCACATATTTACTTAGCCAGATAACCTGAATGTAGAGATGCCTTTAAAAGCGAATCTTTTCAAATAAGAGATAGAGGTACGCAATGAATATGATCAAAGACGCCATGCATATGCGCTAAACCAACAGGTCACGCACTTGAACTTGAGACTTAGCTTACAGCTTAGCTTATTTTCTATACTTTCTTTGTTTTCTATTTACTTCAAATATATTTGTTTACTTGGTTTATTACCACACTGACGATGAGGGTTGTCCCTCGAAACATGTTTGTTCAATAAAATGAATGTGAAGTTGAAAATCAAGTGTGTCGTCCACATTAATAAAATTATTCGAAAGTAATTTTCCAATCCAATTAAATTTGAAGCCCATTTAGTGTGTTTTATAACATCTTCATTTCCGTTATGTATTTGCTTATTGACTAGTGTTTCTCAATAGTATTAACCGGCTTTTATATGTTTTACTTTATACCAAGTTCAGACCTAGATACAAAGAGCAAAATTTTACTTCCACGAATGATTTATTTCCTCTATTATCCCTTAAGCTATTGATTCTGAAACTGGGGTATAACCCATCAACAGGAAGTCGAGAACTATCGTGCCTGAGTAACTGTGGAAAACTGTGCATAATTCATCCAAACATGGCGATAGAATATAAAAGAAAGTGCGAGGAAACTAGAGATTCAAAACAAAGCCAAACAGATTTATCCACTATTTCACTTTTTTTAGATATGTTCTTTTTTCGATCAGGGGGAAAGGAGATTATTACCGCCTTGGCCACAGTAGTGATTCACACATCCGCAAGCCTCAAATCGTTGAAGGCCTGAAGGGCAAAAAAATTGTGGACGTAGCTGTTGGGGCTTTGCATTGCCTGGCTGTCACCGAACAAGGACAGGTGAGACAACTCATAGTCTTATCTCTAACCTGAACTCATATGTAATCTTATCCTTTACATGAACTCGTATATAATCTCATCCCTTACCTTAAATCATACAAGTCTCATCCCTTGCCTGAACTCATCAATAGTCTTGTCCCTTACCTGAACTCGTATATAATCTCATCCCTTACCTGAACTCATATATCAACTCATCCTTACCTGAACTCATAGTATAACCTCATTCCTTACCAGAACCCATCTATAGTCTCATCCCTTACCCGAACCCATCTATAGTCTCATTCCTTACCTGAACTCATATACTCTTACCCCTCATCCCTTGAACCTGAACATGTTGTCCTTTTTTATGGTGGTTAGCCGATAATTTCTGGAGTATATCAAGTTTTGTGTGTAACAATTTTATTCTGTACGAAGTAGGCTTTAAGCATTTATGTGGAACTTATTTACTTTTGGATGTTTCTAATGCACTGTGAAATTTGCACTCCTCGTCACTTATAGCCATTTTTCTTTTTTCTTGTACTTAAACTTTTCAACTCGTGATTTACTCTAACTAATTTTAAACCACAGTTAAACAATGGGATCAAAGCATCAGTAGTTTGTTTCAATTAAATAATTGTCACTTTTGTCTTTTTTTGTCTTTTGCCTATCTTGTTTGAACGTTGTCGTTTTGAGAATGGTTTTGATTAAAACGAAATATAAAGATCCTATATTTACTCTTGTTTAACAAAAATGTAGGTTTTCAATATTTTCTTTGGAATAACTTTCATTCTATATTTTTCTAGTCAGTAGATGGTGGTCCCGAGCAATCCCCAGGAAATCATTTAACAAGTCAGCAAAATGAATATAAACTTTTTAACTGTATGAGCGTTTAAAATTTAATAGCGTGTTGGATTATGTTCAAAAGAATAACAATAATAAATTAAGATAAGTACATGTTAATTGGTAAAAATGCACATGGCCCTTCAGTAGCCAAGAGCTTCAAAATTACATTTCTCTTTCCTCAGATTAAGAGAATTTGAACTGTGATGAGGCACAGCATTATTTGACCAACTCTTCTAAAGTAATGTAACCCCTGTTGAATTTAGACCAACGATAAGAGTTGGTTCACATAAAGATTTTTTCATAGAATTCTATTGTTGCTTATACCATTTAGTTGTATATCCATTCTTAACATATGCAATCGTTGCGTGGGATAACACCTATCAGACTAACATAAAACCTTTACTTATCCTACAAAAACAAGCCATCAGAATTATAACTTTTTCAAACTTTGACAAACACTCTAGTCCATTGTTCAAGCAGACAAAAATCCTCAAGCTCTTTGATCTTGTTAAAATTCAAATAATTGGTCTATTTATGTACAAATTCCACAATAACCGACTACCCGCGATCTTCGATAATTATTTCATAAAGAAAAGCAAAATCCATAAATACAAAACAAGACTCTCCAATCGACAAGCTTATGCACTTCCCAAAACAAGAATAAATTATGGTATCTTCAGCATTAAATTTACTGGAGCAAAACTTTGGAACGAAATTGATAAAGTACTAAACACTCTTTCCATGAAGACATTAAAAGAAAAGTTCATCCTAAGTTATTACATTCATTATCCTGTAAAATATAAAATTATTTGCTTTACAGTATTTTTCTGGGTTCATGGCTTTTCCTTTTGTTTCCTCTTATTCCCTTTACATGCCGATCACGCACTAACTTATTTTAATAGCAGTAGAGTTCAGATTGCCTGGCTAGTCTAGCCGCTATGGTTATTCCAGCACCTAATAAATTGTAAGTGAAATCTAGTCCTTGTAAAAATCAGACATATAATTTGAAGTTTAATAAACTTGCTGTTGTTCTTGTTGTTAAATGGTAGATCATTTGTGTAAATCAACTTGCCTTCTTTTCAGGTATATGCTTGGGGTGACAATGATCATGGTCAACAAGGCAGTGGAAACACAGCAGTCAACCGCAGACCAATTCTTGTGGTTGGCCTTGAAGGGCACAGAGTATCGCGGGTAGCCTGTGGGTCATCACACAGTGTAGCATGGTCCAAGTCAGATTTCCCTCCCCTAAGTAGTCATGAGCCTGTGGTGTTTCCAGTGTCACGTGATCCTTTGGGTTCATCGTACCTAACCTCAAACTCCCCAGAGAGTAATACAGTGGTCACCGATGGGCCTTGTAATGAACCTAATGCAAAGAGGCAACGACCTTCCTTGGCTAAAATTGTCTTGTCTTTGAACTCAAATTTTGAACGGCAGCAGGCTTTAGGACATATTTTAAGTGCTCTTCAGGTGCGCAAATCTCTATTCACTCTTTCAACGGAAACTGGAGTTGATCTTTTAAGCCTAGTGGCTTGTTGGAGCTGGTTCTTTTTCCCATTTACGATAGTGCTAGTCCTCTATTGGCTAATCCCAAGAAGCTGGTACCTGTTTATACAGTTTATTCAATGGGAACAAGTTTGTTTTTCGTTTTTAAATAACACCACTAGGGTTCTCATTAACACATCACTGCAGACTCACATTGTCAAGTCTTGACGTTCAAGTAACATACCTTAACGCACAGTTAGTACCATTAGTTTTACGTAGATTTTGCTGTCATAGTCAAGTTGCCAGTAAAACGCTAGGCCACATTTTTGTTACATATTTTGCTAAGGAGTTGGCTTAGGCCAGTGGGTTAGATTTGAATGCAGTGACTTGCTCTAGCTGCAGAATGTGATTGTTCCATTTGTGATCCCTGGGTTAAATTCATCACTCTGTAATAAGCCAACGACTAGTTGGGACTTATAACTGTGAGCAGCTTGAGTGGTGGTTTATGATTAAGAAATACATTTTCCCCGTGCCCCTCATAGCCTGGTGAAAACCAAGACAAAGTATTGGGAGAATTCGAGAACAATTCAGTGAAAACTTAAGATGCAATGGAGGGTTTTCACCCGCTTGAAAAGTCTTACAAACCTTACGAAACAGCTTTCCTTGGCTTGTAACATTCACGCTCACTATTTTCGTGGTAATTTAAGGGGTGCAACTAGCTACCAAGGTGGCCTTACTGTTCATTTTAGTGACTAGCAAGCATGTGCTCTATATACATAAATGCTTCAAAATATGTAGGGCGTTTTAGCATGGCAATGAATAAATGAATAAATTTATATTTTTTTAATTTATTATTTTTGTTTGCAGATTATGTATGCTCGCGATGCTGTAGTGGGCTCTCTTATAGACTCACACTCCGGCCCATCTACGTCAGAAGAATCTGTTGACCCCACTATCTCTTTTACATCCCTGTCTGAAGTTCCTATTGATGACGTAACTTTGACGGAAGTGAGTAGCGTTTTGTGTGAGGGAGCATCAGGTGAAGGACTGGACTCATTCACCAGGAGTCTGGGGCTAGATGACGCACGGTTGTTGGTGGAAGTGTTGAAATTGGCAGTCGCTGGAAGAGCAGGAGAGAGTGGCCGGGAGACCTTATCATCTGTTCTAAAAGCAATGGCTCAGTCAGGCACTGAGGTTAGTGTAAGAATAATATCTTAATACACACTTTTTCATTTCCTTTATAGGTTGGAAAAAGCGACTTTTTCATGCGCTTTTTTAGTTATGTAAGGAAGAATAGAAAAAGGTTAGACCCCATCAAGATGAACATATTGGCGTTTCGCATTATTATCAAGTTAAAAATAAAAATTACAATTTTTTTCAAATGTATTTAAGCAAAGGAACCTTTAGTGAAATATAGGACTCTGTCTCTCCCCTAGAATTCGGTTAAAACTTTACCCAAACTCTTAATTCCACTGTTTAATCCAAAGGAAGGGAAGCAATCAGTCTCTCAGATACTGCAGTTTACTTAAACAGAAGAACCTTTTCATGGATTTTCAGTTTTTTTTTATTAGTTTAAAAAAGAAGGTCCCTACTTATTGGAATCTTTTTTTCAGCCTGTGCTAAACAACGTTTTTCATAAGTGTGAATCATAGATACTTCCATGAAGTTGTTCAGTTGTGTAGCTATATCCTTTCTAAGATGTCTATCATGCTCACATTACAGGTGTGATTAAAATTTTGACCAAGGGTTGCCTGTAGACGCAATTGATAGTGTTTGTCGCTAGCGCCTCGTAGAGGAATAGAAAGTGTGCTATGGCCTTGAATGAGTCAGTGAATGTGTGTAATTTGGGTTTTAAACACGTTTTCAAATTATTATCCGACCTTATGGTCGAAAATATTCGGTCTTTGTTAATTGCTTCCGATTCCTGGGTGATAGACTTACCAACGATTCAATCCCTAATAATGTGGAAATCTGCCTGAACTAGCTTCACTATCCCTCATTGAATATTGACTACCCCATTGACTTCGACCATTGACTACCCCAACACTCCATGGTTTCTATTTGGCTTGCAACTTATTTATATTAAAAGAATGAAGTCTGTTTATACATGAGGGATCCAATGTCAAAATCAAGATTAAGGTTGTTTTTTTAATAATTATACTTTAACCGCATATGTGCATGAACTTCTGGCATAGCTCTTAAAAGTGCTTCTACGAAATTTTTCTCTATAATGAAATTTTCTTTATTAAATTTTTCTTATGTCAACCATGTCCTTATTTGCACATGCACAGTAGGTATTGCATTGTGACTCACTAATAATGAGTAAAAGTGCCTTAAAGTTAGACCAATTTGATTTTTCGAGGAAAAAATTTTTTTTCGTTCTGATAGCTTTGCGGTGAACTTGGCTGTTTTTGATTTCAAGCTATTTAATTGCGAACTGTTTCCAGTTATGTTTTTACTTTCAGTAAGTAAATATATATAATTTTTATATGTGTGTGCAAACAATATTAATCATGTATATTATACACTCCCATAAAAATCGCTTCATCTTCGTGTCAGCTGCTTGTCATGCACATTTCGAGACATCATTCTTTCCGCTTTGCTGCGAATTAGATAGACAAGCTAAAAAGTAATTAATTGTTAAGCAGAAACATGCAGCATTAAACTTATGTCCATATCCCATCATTTTCTAATGCAAATACTTTGAAAACAATATATATAAAGTAGTATAGACATGCATGGGATCTTAAAAAACGCAACAGACAGCCTCAATACCCAATAGATCTTAGTTCTATTCCTATTCGAAAGACGATTTGCAGCAGTGTCTGAAATAATAATTACAAAATAATTGAGAACAGAAACATTCAACAAAGAGATTGAGTGAAATTATGATTCTAATAGGAATCGACCCTGGGTCTCCAGATTATATGTTTGGCACCTTAACATAGGGCAGAATGGCAGGACAAATGACGTCATTTGCATCGTATTAGCATACAAATTGAGTTCGTCATGGTCATTTGTCTCAGTTCATTTTAAAGGAAAATGGCCCAATTCTGGTCAAATTCTGAAACCAAGCCATAATTTGCAAAAAATTCCATGGGGCGTAACAAAAAACACATTATTGGCTGTATAGCCCCAACGTTAAAGTCTTGTTTGGCTAAAATATCTCGGTAGTTAATCACGATCTACTGGGGTCTTCTTTCCTTTTAAAACATAGAACTTTGGTTCTACATTGTAAATGTGAGATTAGCCTTTGAGATAGTTTATTCACCGGAGAGGTCCCCCAAGACCGTCACATTTTCTCCTGTCACGATTACTACTCTATTCCCGTTCGAATAGCGATTCTTAGGTATTTAAGAATGGTTCATGAAAGTAGTATAGACATGGGATCTTAAAAAATGTAACTGACAGCCTCAGTACTCAATGAAACCTAGCTCTATTCCATTCGAGAGAATGGCTATTTGAAATAAATGATAATTAGAAAATAATTAGGAATAGAAACATTCAACAAAAACGTTTGAGTGAAAATATGATTCTAGCAGGCATTGAGCCTGGAACTTCAGATTACATGTTATATTATATTAAGAGATTATTTTTAAAACACATGTATATCAAACTGTGAAGTTATTGACTCTGCTGAGAAAAGTTTTAAAATGAAGATTTTGAAAGCTTTTGATACGCTGTTATTATTTTTCTCAAAAATGCCGTTTTTTGTTTGTTTTTTGTTTGGTTTTTTTTCATTTCTCGTGAAACAGATAGAATTTGTCTGGCCTAATAAAATATCGGAAGCACGACGTTCTTATAGTCAATATCCAACCCGTCAATCTCGTCGATACTGAGTTTCTGGAAGGCAAATGAACATCTCGGCGAGATCAAAATGGCGGTTGCATATATCTTAAAGATTTAAAACTTGAATCAATTAATTTGATGTTTGCTTTTTCACTAAACTTGAGAATCCTTACTTTTCACCAAAGTTCTCATTATTGCTCTCTACTAAATTCAGGACTGAGTGCATATAGTCCCAGAATGCGCATTATTTTTTTGTGCTTGGACTAGCCACATGCAGACCGAGGCTGGCTATTTTTTTAAATACGTCTCACACTGAAGGTGTTAACTAATGAAAGATCTTTACTCTTAACTTAAACGTATTGGCAATGGTGTCGATCTCTAAGCCAACATAGAAACACCGTCTATTTAATTTTTATATTGTAGGTGGCTGAATTACTCTTGGAGCTCTGCATAACAGAGCTAGAAGATGTTGCCACTGACAATAGTACTGTGAACCAGGCCTTCCAGCCTGTTGTTCAAGAAAGTAACCACCCCTACACAGACGATAGTAACACCTCTGGAGTAGTAAAGATTGCTGGTGCAGAAGGACTTCGTGTTGAGTTTGACCGCCAGTGTTCAACAGAACGCCGACATGATCCGTTAACTATCATGGACGGTACAGGACGTACTTTATCTGCTCGTTCAGGACGTGAATGGTCAGAATGGTCAAACGACTTAAGAATCAGTGGGGATGAGTTACGTTGGAAGTTCACAAGTGATAGCTCTGTTAATGGGTGGGGCTGGCGATTCACAGTGTACCCCATTGCCCCTGCTGCAGCTCCGAGTGACGTTCTGACAGACAGAAGCCTGTTAAATCGACCTTCTATCGATCTAGTAACTTGTCTACTCGGTAAGATAATAATTGGAAGTATAGACTAATGACTTACAATCGCAAGTGATAGCTTCTAAGGCCATGTGCTCTGCAGACGTTTTACGAATTGTAAAGTATAATGAGACGTCGATAGACTGGAGGGCTTTTTTGCAAACTTATGATGATGACACTGATGATGATGATGATAATGATGATGATTATGATGGTGATGACGATAATGATGATGATGATGATGACGACGACGATAATGATGATGATGATGAATGATGATGGTTAATGATAATAACTATGATGGTGTTTAAGACGATGATGGTGATGATGATGATGTGATAAATGATGATGAATGATCAGTGATGATGATGAATGGTGATGCATGATGATGTTGATAAAGGATGATAATGAATGATGATTATTAATGATTATGATGAATGATGATGATGAGTGATGATAATGAATGTATGATGATGAATGGTGATGATAAATGATGATAATGAATGATGATTATGAATGGTTATGATGGTGATGATGATGAATGATGATGAGTAATTATGAATGATGATGAATTATGATGATGAATGGTGATGATGATAAAAGATAATGATCAGTGATAATGATAAATGATAATGATGATGAATGAAGATGATGAATGAAGAAGAGGAATGATGATGAGTGCTAGCTTTGTAAAGTTAGCCCATTGTAACTACCGCCTTAATTGGCCATCGAGAGATAAGATTTAAACTTTTATTGCTATGTCTTCATGCTGCTGGCAAACTTCTCTTTTGTCAGAAATGATTTGTTTGAAGAAGTAAAATAAATGGATGATTGGATGAATGAGTAAGTGTTCAAAAGATAAATTAAGCAAAGTATCGAATGAATAAATAGATGTATGAATGAATAAAAGTTTGTTTTTCTTTTATTCTTAAGAAGCTTGACTTGCCTTCAAAAGCTAACTCAATCATTCCAAGCGACCGTAAACTGAACGTTTGAATTTTGTTTTTGAAAGACTTTCAGTTAGAGACACTTTGTAGTTCGACATCCATTCCACGCCTTGCTTCAGCTTTGGCTGCGTGTGCACAGTTAAATTCTTTGTCTTCTGGCCAGAGAACGTGGGCGCTCCGTCGGCTGCGCAAGTTGCTTATGTGTGACGTTGGCCCGATTATGGATGTGCCTAGCCTGCTTGGCTACAACCTGTTGTTCGACGAGCCTCCTCTAAAACTTAAACATTTTGGAAACAAGAGTTTGAATTCGGTACGTCCAGGGTGTTTTTTTTTTTTTTTTTTTTTGTATATGTTAAAAAAGTAAGGATTTTTTAGGGGTAGGCTAATTCTTAATTGGTATTTTTTTTGGGGGGTATAAAAAATGAAACTATTTCGGACCCCTCCGTCATTAGAATATGTTAGTGGAGCCCATGGGCACCTTACCGACCTGACTTCTGAGAATAAAACTTGTTTTGGTGGGAGAGGAGGGTGCTAGGTAATGATAACTGTCAATTGTATATTCTGCCATAACTGCTTGAGAAATGCGTCCACCTACAACTTCAAAACTTTTTCATACAGTAAAAAAGCTAAACATATTACGAGCCAAATGGCCCATGGAACCGGAGCTTATCTCCGGTTTCTGTAGTGTTAAGCTTGTGAGAAGCTCTGCCTCCCCCTGGTCAGGATAATTAATAATCGCTGAAGCTGGTATTTTATTTGCCAACCACGTAAAGATGAAAAGCAGATTCAATTTTCGAGGAAAGGAAGGTTAAAGGTTGGATGGCAGTTATTTTGCCAACTGTGCCAATCCCACAGCCATCATACAGTAACCTTTTGGCTGAATAATACAAAGTGAATGTACTCTGCTATTAACTTTTATTGCCTTCAAATATTGTTCAGTTATCTCTATTAGCTAAGTATTCAGATTAACTTGCTTGAGCATAGTTTGGAATGATCTAATTAACAGGGCTGGGTTGTTCAAAGTTGGATTAAATTTAACCCTGGGTAAGCTAAAATTACTCTGCAATTCCTTCTCAAAGGAAAAATTATGGTTTTATAAAATACTGTGCAGGTTTTATTAGAAAAAAAAACATCTTGTTAATCCCAATCGTACAGATAAAATCTATCTTAAAGAATACGCGAAATTCGTTATTTTAGTGGTTTTTATTCGTTACATTTTTTTACAACATAGCGATACTTTCTTATTACCAAGAATCAGTGAATGAGGTAACTTAATATAACTTAAAACTTGTTTAAACGTTGTTCTAAGTCACTTTCATAGCATTAGTTCAAATAACAGAGCCATTCTTCATTTTTAAAGTTTACGGCTATTCTCTCTTGTTGCTTTTATCTGCAGACCGTGGCATCTTCTGCGCTTGGAGGACTTGTGCGAGGTCTGGCGGACACATTACGAAGACAGTACGAGTACGAAGAGCCGTTGTTAAGAAGTGGAAAACACTTGCTTCATAGCGACTTCTTTAAGGTGAAAAAGTACTTAAATGTTTTTAATGTACTAAATAAGGCACTGCATTAATGTTTACAACTACTGTGACAATGGCGTTTCAGTCTGGACATAAACTGGAATAAAGACTGCATTTTTCTGCCGATAAATTGGTCGTAAACTGGCCAGGTGTGGATCCAGACCGTGGCCAACGTGACTCAAGCCACCGTCAGTTTTTTCCCTCTTTGAAAAATTCTGGACAACCTTTTTCAGGATATTGGATTAATTATTTTGCGTCACAGTATATTTTAAAAACTTATACAAGAAATAAAAGTTAAACCCTAACAAAATAATTGTATCATGTCAAAACGCTGGAAATGGCGTTTCCGGGCATTGGTTTTCAAACATTTTCCGGAGGGGCATTTCCCCAGTCTACTCTAGGTTTTAGTTGGGGAAAAGGGCAGCCACGATCAGCTTTTCAGCTGGATCCGCCACTGCTGGCGGTGTATACAGTTACGTTTTTTATACATAGGCTAATGTGGTATATTTCCGTTTCGTATGAAGGTTTAAACTTCTGTCAATTGGCAAGAGAGCACGGAATGACAACTTTAACCAACTTAGAGTAATAGTTTGGTTGACAGTCTTTTAACCCCTGTGGCAGCTACGGACCGGATCACAGGGGTTTTAGTTTTAGAATATATATTTTAAACTTGAAGACATATTTTCATCTCGCAGATTGCATAACCAGCGACCATGGACAGACAACAACACCGTTTCATAACGCTGGTCTTTTAAAAAAATGTGTCTTTTCTTTAGAAAGGCTAGACATTAGGCTTAGCTTCTGGTTGTTGGTAGATAGTATTATTAGAACTCACCTAAACTCTTTGTCTTGAGATGCAGTGTGTGTTGAGATGCAGTGTGTCTAGGGATGCAGTATCTCTTGAGATGCAGTGTGTCTTACGATGCAGTTTGTCTTGAGATGCAGTTTGTCTTGAGATGCAGTGTGTCTTACGATGCAGTGTCTCTTGAGATGCAGTTTGTCTTGAGATGCAGTGTGTCTTGAGATGCAGTGCGTCTTGAGATGCAGTGTGTCTTGAGATGCAGTGTGTCTTGAGATGCAGTATGTCTTGAGATGCAGTGTGTCTTAGATGCAGTGTGTCTTGAGATGCAGTGTTTCTGAGATGCAGTGTATCTTTAGATACAGTGTGTTTTAAGATGCAGCGCTTCTTGAGATGCAGCGCGTCTTGACTAATTCTTGTAAATTATGAAACTCAAGGTTCTGGTGGCACTTGCATGTGACCTTGGACTTGACCTCTTACCGTGCTGCATGGATAGCCACGAGTGGGCTTGGTTCAGGCGCTACTGTATGGCATCTCGCGTGGCTTCATCCTTAGAGTCTAGAGTTCCTTTGCCTAACGATTTTGTTATTGAAGTCAGGGATAAAATAAATGAACTCATACCAGAAGAAGAAGGAGAATCAGGCAACGATTATATTAGCCATGACATATTCAAACGAGAAATGGATGAACAACTTTTACAGTGGCTGAAAGAGTAAGGCTAAACTTTTATTTCTAGTAAACTAAGAAAACAAATTGTTCTTGCTTTTTCCTGTCTCAAATGCCTTTTCTCTTGTCAGTTTGCCAGTTGTTTTTGTCAACGTTTTTGTTTGTCGGACGATCAAGCTATTTATTCTAAATAACTAACCCAAAAGGGTGTCATTCGCCGGGGGGGGGGGGGGGGGGGGGGGGGGGGGGGGGGGGGGGGG